>JASAOQ010004325.1:7789-24674 GCA_031306065.1 Pseudopyricularia cyperi | reverse complement strand
GGTCCTGATTTGCGGAAATTTTTAATTTTTTTCCGGAAATCGGGTTTTTTGGTTATCCTAAGCTCAAATAATCGGGTTTTCTAATTAATAAAATCGTAATTTTTAAAAACTTTATTTTTGAAAACCAGAAAACATTCGTTTGGTAAACATCTTTCCTAAATGTATACCCAGCAATATTTCCGTATTGATATGGAAATCTTTTAATAGGGTTGTTTGGATGCCGACCGCTCTTTTCCACGACTTTTCGATAGGTTTCCAATACGTAATCGGGTCGGTAAGCGTTAAATTAATAGTTGTATATTTTCAAAAGCCGGTTCGAATGCGTCGTTTTCTGGTTTTTGGGCGGCTAAAATATAGCCTTTGAACAATTTAATCCGTTTTCCTCGTAAAATTTCAGCCGATAGGCGGGCTCGAATTTCACGGAAAAAATCTTCTGTTTTATAAAATATCAAATTTTCGTATTTTTTGGTAACCTGCATATTAACGTTCCATTCCTTAAACGTAGGTTATAAAACAGTAATAAAATCGTATACCCAAAAAGGAAGCATAATATCGGCAATTGATTTATTTTTGGCCTGGCGGTATGCGGTTTCCCATTTGGATAGCCAGGCATCGACTTTGGAAAATTTTTAGGGCGGTTTTGCCAGTATTTTTCTATATTTATAGCGTGCCGCAGTTTTAAAAATTTTGGAATACTGTTTACCGTATTGGCGGAGGTCTTTTATTTTTTGGGCCAAATTGTCAAAAGCTCCAATAATTTCGTTTTTGGGTAATGCGCTAAATATAGCTGGATTTACCGTGGAATCGATATATTAGTCCAGCTGAAAAACTCGGTTGGATACCCGATTGTAAATATTCATTTGGTTTTGGTATTTATTTCTGGCTGCGCTCTACGCGTATCGTTTTCGTTTATAAGTTTGTCGTAATATATCGCGATTATCGTTAACGATTATCGTATCGTTTTGGCGGGCAGGTCGGCCGGCGGATCGTCGTGCGGTAAATGGCTGATCCGATTTAGGGACCGGATCGGCCTCCGTCGGTTCATCGCGGGAAATAATCGTCGAAATCCGGGTAATCTGCCGGCTCTTTTGGCCAAGGCTTTTTATTATTAATATATTCGTATAAATCGTAAATCGCGATTTTCTTTTTCAGTTCGATAGCCCAGGCGCGGTAGTCGCTGGGGATTTTAAACGACGTGATTTTCGTGGCTGAAATTATTTTGTTGATATCGTTACTCGTAGGCGAATAGCTTTAGTAGATTGAGACTTTTAATCTGATGCACGGCGGTGTGCCCGTACGGTTTCCCCTGATGGGGTGTGAAATCGTCTGTATTGATACGTGTTCTGAATTGTGTGCAAAACGCACCAGAAACGGAGCTGGCTAAAGATATAGGAATTTTCCACTGAATCATGTGTATGGCTGGGAGACACACCCCCCCAAAACGGTGAATCTACCGAGATTATACGCCCTAGTGCAACACCGGTACGCCCCGCCGGTCGTGGAGTAAGCACTCCACATTGTTTAATTACTATTGGATATCGTATCTCGTTCGTTCCCATCTCCTCACCACAATGAGTCGGACCTCTCCGTCCCGTCCCGACCCAGACATAATAATGGGGTCGCTATAGTCGCCCCTTGTCTTTCTGGCCGGAACGTGTGCAGGATTGTTAAGGGCAACGGCGGATACCCATCGCCTTGCAGCCGATATTTCAACATTACAAGGTAAGTATCGTAATCGCACCATACGAGGTAGGTGGCATCATCTTTCTAAACAGGCAGCCAAGGACGAGCGACCCCGCAAGGAACAAGGTGCCAAGCGATATGCCCCTTTAAAGCCCCTTTTGAGTTCTGCTCCTGGCCGTCGCAAAGCTGGGAGGCTGGGTCTGGTTAAGCGAGCATGAGATCGGTACTTTTTCTTCTTCTTCCGTGTTAAATATCCGGTCGACTAGAGCTGCGGCCGCCCACCCTCCACCGCCCTCCACATGCACCTCCGCACGTCCTACGCACGCCCTCTGCCGGCCCTGGTTTTCCCTCACAGTGCAGCAAACAGTGATCGGCAAGCAACATGTCTGTCATTGATGGCGTCTTGGTCGCCATGCCGCCGCCGCCGGGCTATGTGGTCGACTTTGAGAACCCCCAGCGGAACTCGGTCATGGCCTCGTACATGGTCGGCGGCTGCGGTATAGTCTTGTCGTCGTTGTTTGCATTTCAGAGGCTTTATGTAAAAGCGTTCATTCGAAAAAGTCTCGGTCTTGATGACGGTACGTCTTTTCAGCCTTTTTCTTTTCTTGCACTTTAGACCGTGCCTTTTGTTCATTCTTTATTTACAGAAAAGGCGCTTGCTGATTTTGTAAAAAAACAGCTCTCCTGGTGATAGCATGGGTATGAGCTCACATCTTGTTTCGCAAAACACTGTCGCTAGACTAGTTTTCCCCTTTCAACTTGCGACAATGGGGAACGAATAGGTGACTGAATCTCATGGGAAAACTTGGATAGCTCAGCAGTGTTGCCCTTCAAGGCCTTCTACTAGGTAACAAAGTGCTGAACATTGGGTGAGCTAGCAACTGTTGTCACCACTAACACCTTTGCCACAAACAGATGCCTATCACCGGGGATATATCGGGATCCACGGCTGGGAGATGCCTTTTGAAAAGTTTCAAACATTTGCCTACGTAAGTTTAGTACAGCAAAACAAGCCAACTCTTGCTGCATCGAGAGCCGAAAGAGACAGCACAAATGATACTGACTTGCACACCCCACAGTCATGCGGCTACCTAGGCTCGTTAATATATACGATCCCGACAATGCTATCCAAGATAGTGGTCCTCATGTTTTTGCTAGAGATTAACGCGGTTCAAAGGTGGTACCGATGGTCCATTTTCTTCGCCATGTTCTTCGTGGCAGGGGCGGGGATCGGCATCTTCTTTTCGTCCGCTTTCCCGTGCTGGCCTGTTCGGAAAAGCTTCGATCTTTTGTTCCCCGAAAACGAGGGTTATTGCATTAACCGCCCGGCCATGTACCAGGCTACCGCGGCTTTGGGGTGCATCACCGACCTCATCATTATCATAATCCCTATACCTATGGTTTGGAACTTGCGAATGTCTCGCCGCAAAAAAGCTGGACTTTTTCTCCTCTTTTCCATTGGATCCGCGTAAGTTGATTTCATGTCGTCTAGTGGTACTTTGTCAAGAGATTAACCTGTAGATCGGCTATTGCTTAGGACTGTTATCACCTCGGTGGTGCGCTTGATCCTTCTGATTCAACTCCTTACCGAAATCGATCAACCTTGGGGGGCCGGCTATGTCACCATATGGATGTATGTTCTTTCCTCTCGTCTGTCTCTCCCCCTCCCCGAATATAGCCCTAGGATGCTGACATATGCCTCCTCGTCGCAGTCTCGTGGAGGGAAACCTCCTAATCATGTGCGCCTGCCTGTCGACGCTGCGGCACTTCTTCAGCCACTTCAAACCCTCGCTTCTGACCAGTAGGCGCGGGAAAACGGAGAGCGAGGCCAGCAAGCAGGTGGGTACCGACGGGTCGTTACAACTGCGAACCATTGGCCAGATCTCCAGCCACGGAAACGATCGAAAGAACCAGTTCCTCAGACTGGACGGCCGCGACGTGGAGACGCAAGTCTACGCCGGCCGCCTGTCGTTCGATAACCCCGAGCGAAGCGACGAGGAGAGTGACCGCGGCATCTTACAGACAAAGACTACTCAAATAACATATAGCAAGCCAGCAAGCTAAGCTGATTTGTTTATTACTTGGATGTTGAAGGGAGACGTTGGCTTTGGTACTCGTCTACGGTGCGTTTTTGCCACACTAGCCCTGGTGCCGGTGGCTTATCCTAATATCCGAACTTTTGCAAGTTTCAAAGCAAAAATAGCGGACTGTCACAAAATTTGTATAAAATTCAATGTACTCCAAGATGGGAAGAGCCCTTGTGAGGTATTGGTTACAAGGTGCGAATGACTGATCGAAGCTGACGGTGCCCAAATGAAATCAAAAAGTAATTCGCATCCACAATCTCTTTACTCTGCAAGTGAAACGTAGAGATTTAGGCCTTTAGAAGCCATCATGAGAGAGATACCAAGTGATGGAGCAGCTAACCCAGATACATTGGGCACCTGATTTACAAATTGGAAGCGAGCCACTTCTGAGCCTTTACGAATAACAGGTAGGATGGAGAACTTAAGTGTAAAGACCTTGCTACTTCTAGCATTTGAAAAAGTCAGACGGCTTTCACCTCTGAGGCTGTTGCCATGCAATTCACCGTTATCAGCATCTCCGGTTTAGCAACCATGGCACTAGCCTCTAATCAGGGCAGGTACCCGTTCCAACCGCCATGTCCCAACAACCCTCGGTCTCTTTGCCCTATGATTCGCAAACTACGGCTTTCATTACGCCGTCTCGAGAACAAATAGAACATGAAGCCGACGTGGTTCTGTATGTATGAGTTGGTGGAGGGTAAGTGGACTTTGTCCAGAGACTCTTTTGCAGCGCCGGACTGGCAGCGAGAGATTGTACATTAGGTGATCATATCCAGACTTCGTTCAATGCACTTGATGAAAGGCCATACCTTACTTACGTTATTGGACTTTCTTTGTTGTTTCTCTATAAGACTGGAATACAATTGGAAAAGCTCTGAGCCCCAGTCAACATTTAGCGATAACCACCGCCATTGCCATAGTAGTTTGCACTCTCACCCCTACCCGAGTTGGACCCCGAGTTATGAGACTGGCGGTAGCCACCCTGGCCGTTCTGTCCCCGACCATCCCGTGAGCCTCCCAACCGCGAGTTGTCATCCCTTCGGTTGGATCCATGCCCATGTGAGCTGTTTATGGACCCGCCGTACGACTGCTGGCTGCCATGAAATTGACTCTGGCCGTGGGACGATGAAGATTGGTTACCATACGACGGCTTCTGCCCATATGAGGGGTTTTGCCTATGCGAAGAGTTCTGCCCATATGACAGGTTCTGCCCGTACGACGCGCCGCCATGGTGCGGTGCATGTGACGCGCCACCGTAGTCCTGGCGGCCGCCATGCGAAGGATTACTGCCATACGGCGATGTTTGCTGCGCTCCATACGATGGATTTTGTCCGTAAGATGATCCGCCGTGCTGTGAATGGGAGTGCTGCGACGCGTGCAAGGAGCTTCCGTGGTCTTGGCGGCCGCCGAACCCGGGACTGTTGTTAGACGAAGAGCTGTTGCTATAGTCCTGGCGTCCGCCGCCGTGGCTGACCAAAGTTGAGCTGTTGCTGCCCTCACTCTTCTTGTCGCTGTCCTTGCTGCCGCCCCCGAGTATGCCGCCGAGGGCCGAAACAGCCACGCCAAGCAAGCCGCCCGGCCCGTCGTCCTTTTTCCCACTACTCTGGTTGGCAAAGTTGCCCACGGCCCCGCTCACGCTCGCAACGATCGCGTCGGCCGCCTGCGTGGCGATCTTGTCTTCCTACGTCTCCTTTTTCTTTTTGCCATTTCCGTGATTGTGGCTTATCTCCAGGTGTCCTAAGCACCCGGCTCCGTGACCCGTGTCGTACTCCCCTTCCTTGTGGTTTTCGTGCTTCTGCACCCCCTCCCTACTCAGGCGGCGGAGGTAGTCGCGCTGCTGGTCCCGGCCTATCCCGTTCCACCACTGCTCGACGGAGCGGAAGAAGATCTGGCGGCCCTCAGAGACGCCGTCCTGACCGAGCGAGCGCTGCGCCGGGTGGTGCAACACGCCGTAGATAATGCGGTTTACGGTGCGGTTGATGTCGATTGATCTGTTATCCATTGCTTGCATCAGCTGGGGGACTACCCATTTGACCATTTCTGCAGCTGTTTTGCCTGCAGGTTCGTTGAGAAGCTGGAAAGTGTAGTGTTAGCTGTGTCATTTTGGCAGATGACAAGTCAGGAAGGGGAATATACGTTGGTAAAGTGGTCTTTGGAAAGCATCGAGTGAGTAGGGTCGCTGGATCTGTCGTGATGAAAGACAATAAACTGATTACGCTTGCTGCTTTCGACAATACCATGGGAGGCCGAGTTTATCTCGTTCTGGATCTGCTGGAGGACGGGCACGACAAAAGGCGCGATTTGCATCATGACAAAGCCGTTCAGCTGGTCCTCGAGCTGCTCGACGATCTTGGGGAGCACTGGAATTCTGGGCAGGGCGTCCGAAATAATCTTCATAATGCGGTCGTGCCACTCGATCACCGGCACGATTTGCTTAAAGATGTTGGTCACCCATTTGGTGATTTCCTCTGGCTTTCGGTGTGGCTGAACCGAAAGGCTTTGCATCTGCGCCTGGTTGCAGTCCGACTGGATCTGATCAATCTTGCTCGACTGACTCTCGCCGCCAAAAAGTGAATCCGGCAGCAGCTTGAAGAGGTTTTTAAGCAGGCTGGTGTCGTTCTTCTTGTTGTCCTGCAGCAGACCTTCGAGCTCCTGCATCTCGTTCTGCTTGATTTTGTCAAAAACCTCGCCGAACACGCTGTGGAAGAAGTCAACCTCGCCAAAGCTCCCGGTGACAACCGGATAGACATCGCGACGCGATCCGGCAATTTGGAGCTTGGTGTTGCGCCCCGTGTGCGGAAAGACATCGCCATGTCCCATCTCGATGAGAGCCAGCTCGACGTAGTTGCTGTGGGCGTAAAAGTCCTCAAGACAGTGCATGGCGGTGCCCAGAAGACGCATCGACTCAAACAAATCCTCGTCGCGGCCGCTGCGAGCATGGGACCTGCCCAGCTCGATGCAGCGGCCCAGAAGCCTGCGCAAAAGGCCAGCCGATGTATCGATCCCCGCGCGCTCGTCGGCGATGTAGTTCTTCATGCCGCTGTCTGGATCAACCGAGAGCTCTCGACGCTCGTCCACGGGCCCGCGAAGGCCGCTGAAGAAACGCTGGGGATCCTCGCCGTCGCCGTAGCCCTTGGGGTTGTCGATGTGCTCTTCGGGTCTGACGGTGGCGTATTTGTTAGGCAGGTGAGCTTAAACGAGACGTTGTATGTTATAGATGTTCTATATATTCACCGGTAGCAGCCGAGGCGCTCGCGCGTCACCTCAAACTTTTTGGAGCCAAACCCAAATTTCGTAAAGGCTAGAATGGCAACTGTTTCGTGTGTTAGAAGCCGTGAATATAGGTCAAGCCAACCGTAATCTCCCACCTGAACCGAGACTTACCTACAAGCTGGATTGCTTCGTACGAGATATTTTTGACGGTGCCCAAATCAACGGCCTGAGAGTAGTCTCTCAGCCAATTTCCAAAGTAGACGCGAGCCACGGCCATCTTGTTGAACTTTTTGCTCTTCTTGTCCATAGCGCGGGCCATGATGATTCCAAGAAGCGCATTTTCAATGTCGCCATACCTCCAGTTAACTGAGATGCAGTGATATCCATGTCAGTTTCAGGAGACGGACTTGCAGAGTTGTTGATACAAGAAATGGGTGACTGTGAATCGTATTCCCTTCTATCGGTGATTTGCTGCTGATGTTGCCTGCTCCGAACGCATAGGCTGGCTTGGCCCAGCAGACGAGGAGGACAAAACCGACCAGCAAGGTGGTTGCGCGTGAGTCCATTATCGTATCAAAGTCTGGTTGATGAGTGCTTGATGACTTGTCTGTCAGTCGTCGTGAATCTCGCCAGAATGAGGGGATGAAGAAAGCCCCAGTGCCGATTCGTATGACCTTTTACCTGTTCACAAAATCAGGAAAATAATGCTGGGCTAGTTGCCCACAAAACTGGAAAAACCGTTTATCCGAGTAATAAGCAACAAATCCACGTCATTTTGATCATCTCTGCCGGTATGCCAAGATTTCCAGCTGGGTTTTCGCCGACGGGATGGCGTCGGAACGGCTAAACCGGCACGATCGATCACGGAGACGACTTGGTAAATAGCAATGCCAAGAAATAAACATGGCTCAGTCGGCCATTACTCGGCATTGGCTTATCCGCCTGTATCATGTAAGGAGGGGTCTACGTATACCGGATTACAAGTTCACAGACTATGTATAATGTGGTGAAGGTAGAAAAGGTAGCTGACTGGCTTTCGAAATTGGCCTGTAAAGCAGATATAAGACCGGAGTCTCCAGCGGGACAGCGGCCGTTACTCCGGATCGGTCGGCGTATGATCCCCACAACTGGCCGGGTCGCGCGTCAGCCACGGTAGATGGTGCAGGACCAGGGGATCCCACTCTTGTGGCCGATGAAATGCAGTCTCTTGAGGTCACATCCGTGGCGGCAAACACATCTTGGCCCTACGCAGCCCCTTGCTTCGGGCTGAACCCAACGTCGGCAAGGAATTCTGCATGCTCAGCTCCGCATTCGGCTTGCATCTAACAATTTTCTCCTTCGTTTGTTCGCAGAAACTTTGGGAATTGCGGTTGGTCTCTCGCCTATACAGGATTATATCATATAATGGGTTCACTGTCTCAACCTGCAGATCGCCTCGGCTTCTGTATTGCGATAGTGTGCGCCCTCGTCGACCTCCTATTTGGCAAGCTGTAGAGCGCCAACTATGCAGGGCCAGCCAACAACATATACAAAACCGGTCGCATAAGTGGTCATGATGTCGTGCGTCTTCTGTTGCCAAGTATGACCAACCAAGCCCCCACTGCGAACTTCCTTGGGTTGCGGTTAAGCTTTCCAAGTGTCAACTTGGCTCTCTTCGTTGGCGTATGCAATGGTTAACCTGAGATCAGCAAGCCAAACCAACGTCGACTAAACATTGGCGATGTGATTATCAGCGATGAAATCGTACAGATGGACTTGTACAGCAGGCACAGCAAAGCTGAAATGATTCTCAGTCGAGACCATCAACACATACGCGCGTGAGAAAGAGCGCGAAAAAAACCAAGTCTTCTCTCGAAAACACCCACAAGTCATTTGCGTGATATGACGAGCTAAAATACCAGAAAGGCTTTCAAGCTTGTGACTGAGGTGACCTTTTTTTATCGAAGTCCCCAGCGCGCTTTTTAGCGAAATCCAGTGCGAGGAAAACCTTTGCATGCTCGGGCTGCCGAGGCAGGATCGACGAGGTGTTGAGCGGTTCCCTCAGGCTTTTGTTGGCAGATATGCATCAGAAGCCGGTGATCACAGCCAGATCCCTTCACTTGCTGTTGATGGGATCTGTAACTCTGCGGACGGCCATAACAGCGGGCAGCGGCAGCGGCCTCGGTAGCTGCTACAATGATCCATTATCTCTTTGATGACAAAGACGTAACTCCCTTTCAGCTAAGCTACGAGAAGCTCGTCATCGCGCAGCTCGTCGACATCGGTGGCGAGCTGAAACAGCTCAATCATGCCAAGTTCCGTCGTTTCATCGAGAAGCTCCAGTGCCTCCCACCAGGTCCATTCGGCGGGAAAGGCAGAGGACACGAAACGCACAATCGACAAGACACTTCAAACCAGTGGAAGATATGAGTTGTTTGTGCCCAGGTCAAGTTCCCTGATTGCAACTGTCGTTTCTGACATACAGAGCCGCAGACTGCAGGACTCATGGGATCGTATTTCCATTCTGGCCAACTGTTGTCGGTGTACGATAAGACTGGATCATGAACATGTCAGTCAGCAAAATCACAGCCTCAGTCCTGGCGATGTGTTTGCGTAACGTCGAAATCCTTGACAATGGCAATGGTGAAATTCAACTCGGCCGCCCAGCTCATCACAGCCGGCGTTAGCAGAAAACTCTTTTGAAAAGACTTGAAGCGCCTCAGAACGAGACTGCGTGGTTGACATTTAACAAAAGTTGAAGGCTGAGTGACGTGCGGTGGACGAGTAGTGGAATCAGCACGAAAGGTCACCTTTGGAAACCGAAACATGTCATAAAGACCGAGGACTTCTCGAAAAGCCTTCCGTGGATAAGAAGCCACACGGCCATTGGTGTCAAGAGACGACGCAGCGGCAACGCCTGCGACAGTTGGCGCAATACTTGGAAAACAATGGCAACCAGCGAGTTGCCACTGACATCAACATCATTCTGGATAGAGGTGCCGCAAGGAGCTTTGAGAAGTTTTCTGATTCATTCACATTATGGCATCTTTTCCGCATGGCGAACGAGCAGGCAACGGCGGTTTAAGCAGAACGACAGCTGATATTAGGAAGCATTTGGGATCCGTATGAGCATCAGCCGTACCACGCTGTCTTCCTCATGCCACGCTCATTCCAAGATTCTTCGCCTCCGCCAAACTATACTTTCATCTCTTTGCGGCCGGGGGATGAAGGCTCCGGAACCTTGGATGCCAATGACACCGACTGTTTCGTCTCACTCGGGGTCGAGATTGAATGTCTACAAAACAGGAAGAGACCGCAGCTCCGCATTCATAACTGGCTGCTTGGGGTATGCTTCTTTGATGGTTTTAGGCGCAGGGAGGGAGTGTGTACCTGGCCGGAAGCGTTGCCAAGATAGCAAGCAGGCACATGACAAGATCAAAGGACCAACGCCACTATAAGACCATCGTTGCGCCTTGGATACAACGCATGAAGCGAGCGGGTCTCTCGGAGACTTGTGAAAGTTATCTTTTGAACCTAAACTAGAAACGTATATCGTGAAATGAATACCATGCAATCATAACAAATTTGAAGCCATGCGACAAAGAGATAATAACTATCGAGGCAGAAACCTCTGGAGGGCAAGATCCAGTGTTTACAAGCCTTCTCCATGTACCAATTTAGACGTTGAAAGGTGCAGGCATCGTACCTCACGGTCTTTGAGCGTAAGGGTGAGCAGCAATGTCCAGACATCCCAAAACACCATCTCTACTGAACACATGGTCGTCTGAGCAAAAGACAAGTGGGTTGGTTAGAACAACTCAACTTCAAGATAACGTCAAGGTCGTTCAACTTACTCAAGTCCGCCGTACTCTCTTTCTTACCCATCTCGGGCCGCGACTGATCGAAGCAAGAGCACGCCAGCTGGCCGCTTTCTGCGTTGAATGTGCATGAGCTCTCACACGGTACGCAAGACCTGCAATGGTCATCATTTGAACGGCCCATATCAGCGATTGTTTTCAGGAGTTGGGAAGGCGACCAGTTCAAACTGGCTGCACCACTTACCCCGATACATCGGCTGGGACCGACTTCTCCCGCCATGCAAACTCGAGCGTGGTCTCGTTGACAAACAGGCACTGGCCCAGTGGCAGCATGGTGTCCTTGATCTGACCGCCGTCGCCCTTCTTTCCCGTCACGGAGCAGGCAGCGATAAGCTGGCAGCCGCCGTAGACCTGGAAGCTGGTGCAGGCGTCGGTGATGTTGAACTGCTCAGCCGCGGCCGCCTTGACCGTCTTTTGTTTTCCATACCGCGACGCAGACACGGACACCGCGGCGGCCAAGAGAATAGTGACGAGCATAATGTGCTTGCTTCCTCTGGTTGTTATCGTCTGGGTTTTGCGATGAGGATCGGTTTCTTTTGTAAACGGTATATGGAGTACGTGGCACGGAAGGAAGAAAAATCACTGTTTCTTAGGAGAAACGTCAACACCAAGGAGAGGTGTGGGACGGAAAGCTGGTCAAGATATGGAAAATCCAAGTACGGGAGGTGGTTGTCGGGGTGGCTAGCGGTCGGACTCTTGTGCCTGCTCAAGCCACGCCTCGGCCTCCTGTCAGTACCTGCATGGGTCGGGCGTTCGGACGACAAGCAGTTGATCGCCTGAGAAGAAGACGGGCCAAGGGAGGCTCTTCTAGCGTGGGAAACAAGTAACTGTTTAGCCCACCGGCCTCCTAGTATTAGCGTCAAACTCATTGGCCAGGCCGGGTTGCCAAGGGAATCTACACGTGTACGCATGGCGACTCTGCACAGCATTCTCCAAAAAGCAATATGCCACAAGGGCTTCTTGACTATCGTCTGCCCAGCCAGCCCAACGCTAGTCACCACGGATTTACCCCCCGGCGCAATACCGTGGGCGATAATCTCCTGGGACGAACAATACGGGACGAAAAAGCTTGACAGGGCCAGCCCTACCCCCAGAATCTTGCGGTCATCTGTTGTTTTGAGGCACGATCGGATCGCCCCGGAGTGCTTGGCAGCTGTCACAGGACAGCGCAGGGCAAACTGAGACACATGAGGGCAGAAGCTGCTCTCGAGTAGACTAGCCAAGACGTTTTCTTGCCGATGCAGCCTTCGGTCAAACCGTAGCTCGATGCGGTGATGGCAGGAGCACCCGGACTGCTCGGGACGTGCGAGATGCACACAAGAAGCTGGAGGCTCCCGTGTATCTAGACATCCTCGCGACGTCTTTCGCATGTGGCGCATTACTTTGATATCACGCTCCGGATACGTCACAACACGCAGCGCATCCATCGTCAAGTGCGCCGGCGTCTTGGCTCGCACTTTTGATAATACCAAAGCTGGCCCTTTGATAAGAGTCCCATATCGGCCCGTACGAAACATGCATTCGGATACATCGGCAAAGAAACACACAGCCTCAACGTGCCACTCCGGGGCTGACTGAGGCAGATAGGGTGCTGACTGATCACACATCCAAGCAGCCCATCAATAATTTTGGAGGCACCACGTTCCTGGATGCCCAGCCGCATGCAATGATGACTGCAGTTTTCGTATGCGCGGGGAAGATAGCCTCCTGAGGGCGACGATTGGTGGAAACCAACCGGCAAAATTAACCAGGACTCCGGCGGCGATGCGATCTGAACCGTGATTATCTCATGCCGACGGCGGCGAAATGGAGAAATGAACCCGTATTGATCCGCCATGGCAGCGTCTATAAAAAGGAGCCCGTCGCGGGCAAGCTGACGGGTAGTCCCTCGCCGAGACATCCCACCTCCACGCCATCCCTCGGCCCACCATGATGTTCTCCGCCGCCGCCGCCGCGGCCCTCCTGGCGACCGGCGCATCGTCCGCCGCCGTCTCCGCCCCCGAGTCGACCTTGTCCAAGCCCGTGACGGCGCCCTACGCGGCGCGTATGGCCGACTCGTGGATCCGTCTCAACAACGAGCAGCAGCGGGCGGCGTGGTACGGGCGCGCGGCGCTGTACACCGGGTACGAGGCCGTCATCGCCCGCACCGGCAACGATACGCTGCTCGATTGGTATCGGGCGCGGATGGACGGCGACATTGTGCGCGAGGACGGGACCATCATCGACTGGCGGCCGACGCACTACTCGATGGACGACTACCGCATCGGCCACAACATCCTGCACTGGTACGAGCGCACCGGCGAGGACAAGTACAGGATCGCGGCCGACACGGTGCGGGCCATGCTCGCCAGCCACCCGCAGACCCCGACGGGCGGCTTCTGGCATAGGGACGTTGTGTATCCGAACCAGATGTGGCTGGACGGCATCTATATGGCCGACACGTTCTATGCGCGGTATACCAAGCTGTTTCAGCCTGAAAACCAGACCGCATGGGGTAAGTGGTCCTCTCCTGGCCATGTTTTGCGGTGGGGGTTTTAGCTTCTCTGACGCAATAATGCACATACCACAGATCACATTGTCCTGCAGTGGGACAAGATCGAGGCTGTGACGCGCAATCATTCAACAAACCTCTTAGTCCACGGCTTTGACGAATCCAAAACCGCCGTCTGGGCCGATCAGGTCACCGGTGCTGCGCCCCTCGTCTGGAACCGTGCGGTGGGGTGGTATATCTGGTCGCTGGTCGAGGTGCTGGAGCTCTTCCCGCAGTCGCACCCGGGCTACGATCGTCTAATGGGCTACTACAAGACGCTGTCTGAGGGCCTCTTGCGTGCCCAGGACCCCGCTTCGCACGGCTGGTGGCTCATCATGAGCGAGCCGTATCCCGGCGTCCAAGGCAACTACCTCGAGAGCTCGGCCGCGGCCATGTTCACCCTCGGCTGGCTTGTCGGACTGAGGAAAGGGTGGCTGCCCGAGGACCAGTACCTGGCAGCGGCCACCAAGGCGTACTCGCACCTGATTGACGACTTTGTGACTGAGAACCCGGACGGGACTGTCACGTGGGAGAAGACGGTCGAGGTTGGGTCGTTGGGTAGTAACGGCACATTTGAGGTGAGTCTTGGTGTTGTTTGGGGGTGTGGAGAAGACATGTAGACTTTCTGCATACTACTTAGATCGTCGGATGACTAACCGTTGGCGATATTCACACGAACTGAAGTACTATATTGGCATTCCTGTCGTACAGCACGACACTCGAGGTGTTGGCCCATTCCTTCTTGCGGCCGTCGAGTGGGAACAACGGAACAACATCGAGTCCTGAGGGTCACTTGGCACTGACGAGTGACGGCGGCACGGACGCTGAGCAAGCAACCTCGGGAGGCGGGGGCGGATGAATTAAGTTCGCCCAAGTGGTCCTTTATGCTGAAAAGTGTGGAATATGGCTTGGGGGATGTTACATTCTGCTGGGTCTTTGTAGGAGAAACAAAAAAATAAAAAACAACGAATGATTCTGGGCTCCTGACAATGTTTATCAGTTCTCCCGTGCGGATTACCCTTGGCGTTACGCCCAACCTGTCATTTTTTCCCATAAGGATTACTGCCATCAGGGTTACTGCCGGCCAGTCATAATGATAGTGCTACTGCGTACATGTCCGAGCACAAAGTCATGTACTCGTAGGAGCTGCGGTATTGTGGCCCATTTCCTGCCGGCCAAGCAACCTCGATGATAGCTAGAGCAAATACCTAGGTTTGGTTGCGTCCACTCCTGGGGCTTTCCCCTTTTTTGGTCTTTCTTCCATCCGTCCTTCATCTACCATGCAGTATCAGCCCATGTCTTAGAGATAGGGGTGGTAGTATGGTACCATAGGAAAAGAAAAGTCCCTCTGGAATAACCAGGAAAGGACAAACCTTAAAATCTAAGCGACAGGGAGCGGAGGTCGGAAACCCCTTGATATTCAGATGGACCTGCTACCTGAGGGCTGTTCGTTGTGTGCCCCCTGTATACTAAGCAATCTTTTGAAAGCTACCACACCTCCAAAACTTTCGGATGGCAAATATTAGTCTCCGGGATATTGTTACACGTATTAGCTCAATGGGTCGGTAATATTGGTAGCAACAAACTCTTGACCGAAAGAGGAACAAGGGTCAAGAAACAATCAGCTTGATGCTACTACCAGTGTTGCCTTGATGAGAATTGCCTGAGCACTGCAACTCAAAAGTACGCAGGCAGATAACAAGCTCCCAATCTACTATGTAATAATCAACTAAGCACATTTGTGTGAGCATCACGCGATGCCATGATAACCCTCTAGGGAAGCATCACCTCAATGATCTGCTGTGGCGTGGGGGCATCATTTGGCTGGTAGACGGCCGTCCTGACAAGGCCAGCCTTCTTGATGACGTCGTCCCACTCGGCCAGGGTCCGCTCGCGGGCGGAGAACATGGCGCCCATGAACAGACTCTGCTCGACGACCGTGTGGAAGGGCGAGTCCTCGTCTAGCAGGCTCTCGTGGATGAGGAGCCGCGAGAACCCCTTCTCCATGGCGACGGCCTGGTTCTTGAGCACCTCGACCGCCTTGTCGTCCGGGCAGTTGTGCAGGCAGTTATGGATCAGGTAGACGGCCGCGCCCTTGATGGGCTGTGGCGTGTTGAAGTCGTAAGCCTGGTTGAAGACGGCCGCCTGACCGTCCATCGGCGCCGAGGCGATGACGTGCTCCAGGTCCTGGTTGGCGAGGGATCGCGGTGGGAGGTCCGGGTGCTTTTCGCCCAGCTGGAGGAAGTCGTGGCCCCGGCCGCCGCCCACGTTGACCGCGACCACCGAGCCCGCGGGGCGCGTCTTGGCGGCCTCGACGATGCGGTCCGTGGGGTAGACGTCGGTCCAGCGCGCCAGGTTGGTGCGTGAGTGCCACTGCATCCACAGGATGCCCAGCGGCGCATCGTCAGGATGGTCGAGCAGCCAGCTGAGGTACGGGTCGCCGGCGTCACCGGGACCGTAGTAGTCGATGAAGTTGGCGGCGGGCGCGGGCGCCTTGAAGCCGGTCTTCTCCAGATACTTGGGGAAGTTCATCAGGGACGGGACTGTCCACGCCGGGAATCCCATCCAGCATGTCTTGAAGTCCTCGTTCTCGGCCATTGCCCTAGCCCAGCGGTAGGGACCGGGGGAGTAGCTGTCCGGGGCCTTGAACTCTAGCAAGTGGTTGGCTGCCAGGACCCGCAAGCATTGACCTGTGATTGACGTATTGCGTGATCAAGAAGGGATCAGCGTTTTGCTCCATACATACCGCACGAGGTGCAACAGGATATCGTGATGGTCATGATAAGGATGCCCAAAAGAGTATCCGGGGCTAAACACATCAACAAAACTTACGGAGCACGGCCGGGTCTGCCTCCGGGCCAACCAGGGCGGCGAGTTCCACAGCCGTCAGGGGCTTCCAGCCCTCCTTTGCCCAAGCGGCAAATAAGTTGGCTCGCACGAGGCTTGCGACGGCAGTAGCCAGTATGGGAGAGGTCACAGACGCCTCCCAGCCGACCTCACGCTCTGTCTGCAGCCTGCGGCGGCAGCGGTGCGCGGCATCCATTACCCGGAATCGGTCCTTGGCCGACAAGTCGTCGAACCGGACATTGTCTAGGACATTGACGATCGCATCTACTGTCGTCGCAGCGGGGAGGTCACCGGCGGGGCCCATGATATCACTTTGACTCTATGTAGAGCAAAGAACTGCTGTCTGTGCGTGGATGAATAGGGGAAACAGAGCAAAAGGAGGAGGTCGTCCCTAGCAGTGAGAGGCGAACCCCAGGTTCTGCATGACAAGAGCGCGCGAGGTGGCACGATTAAGAACCGAATAAAGATGCCTTCCCATGCCCGCTCGTAAAGTATTTTCCCATCCCCAGTAGCGTTGTACTATGGCGGTAAGGGTAATAAGTCCCATTCCTGTAAATTACCGACCAGGGCCTGTGGGCACACAGTAGAACCGTGCAGTTTGAAATTATAGAGCTTTTTCACAAGTACCACTGGGGCTTAAGTAAAAGTTCGGGTGGCGAAAATACCGC
>JASAOQ010004322.1:0-19039 GCA_031306065.1 Pseudopyricularia cyperi | reverse complement strand
TGCTCTCTTCATACTCGGTACGTTTCAACACCATGAATCGGGGACGCGACCTCACTAAAAAAAAGGCAAACCCTAACCCTAACCCCCCATCGCGACATGAACAGGACCAGCAGATCCTCCAGGGTATCGGCCTCCAGGCCGTCGGGCTCGCCATGACGGCCCGCCTGGCCCCATACCACTTCTTCCTCATCTGGACCCTGGCCCTGCTCTCCACGACGGTGCACAACGCGACCCTGCTCGCCCTGGTCCACGACTTCCGCCGAGACTGGGTCCTGCGCTGGCTGCGCCAGTTCCTCATGTTTGTCAACCTGGCCCTCAGCTCCGTCTACGGCGCCTACATCCTGCGCGGCACCAGCCTGGACATGGAGCCGACCCTGCCCATGGCATGCGTGTGGGAGCTGTCCAACGACTCGCCGCTTGTACGCGGCGGCGGCGGCAGGGGCGGCAGCCCGGCAATCTCCTACGTCGGCACCGCGGCCGTCCTGGTGGGGAACACGGCCGTCTTCGGCATGGCGACGTGGTACCTGCACAGCCGGGGCCAGCGGTTCTACAGCGTCGTGCAGATAGTCGGGGTCGTGCTCATGGCGGCCGTCGCGGCCGGGTCGATAGCGAGGGTCATGGTCGAGTCGCAGGCGTTTGGCAGGCCCCCCGTCCCCATGGCGGACGAAGGGGAGAAGGATTGGAGCTTCGGACAGTCGCTGTCGCTGCTGCTGCTCGTCCTGCCCGCCATCTCCATCCTGGAGATATACCGGGGGGAGCTCGACCTCGCGCCACCGGTGGACGACAGGTCGTACCTGGGGCTCGGGGACGGTGGTGGTGGCGGCGGCTCGAGTGGCGAGGAGGGGAACGAGATGAGCCGAGGTGGGTTTGAGATCAAGAAGCGCAACGTGGTGGAAAGGGTTTGATCTTTTCCCTCTTCTTCTTTTTGACGCAGAGAGGAAGGGAGGGGAAAACAAAAAGACAACAAGCAATAAATGAGAGAAAAGACCGTCGTTGGAGGAATTTACATTGTTGGACGGACGCGTGGCATGGTTTGTACTGTTCGGGAAACGATCAGCCATGCCCTCATTTTGGTGACAATCGGGATTAGATTATTATAATTTTTTGATACCCACCTCATATAACTGAGCGTATGCTAAGCATCTACATTGCAGGAAAGCCCTTGTTTTGAGTCTTTTAGCGGCATCTCCGTCTATACCGAGTAGTTGATTATGTCTTGGTACAATAAGTATATACCTCGCGATTGTGTCTAAACTAGTCTAGATCGTGGCGTCCTTTCCCGCTCAACGGTCAAACGTTGCACACGATGGGGGTGATGGCTACGGGCAATATTAGCCTGTATCCTCTTAAAAACTAAAAAAAGTAGCATTGAGGTTATGTCTCTTACTATTTTGTTCTCTCCTTGTTTTTTTTTTCCCCCTTGGTTGCATGTTTGAAAAGAGTAAACAAAAATCCCTCTGTAATGACACATGAAAAACAAGGTTTTTACTCATATGCAAGGAACGAACTAATTATACAAAGCACTCTATCCTCCCTCGCCTTGGCCCCAAAATAAGATGGCCCTTGGCAGGTACGGGCACCTTTTTGCACGTCCGGGTTTCTCGTGAACTGATGGCGTGATGGGGGGTGGCCCTACTTCACCGAATCGAGCCTGCAACCTCCTGTCATTGTCATGCCCCATGAACGATCAAGCGAGCTCAAGCGGTGGATTTCACGGAGGGGGGCGCCCCCGTGTGTCCCTGTTCAGGTACGTAGGAAAGGGGTAGGAGAAAGAAAAAAGTCAAACAAAATCAGTTCCGAACACACTATTTTCAGACGACTGACAAAGTTTTCTCACGGTGATGCCCCCGTTTTTCAGAGTTGCATTGGGGCGGTAAACAAATCCACCAGGACAGGTTGAGGCATAATGAATACTAGCTTCGCCGCTAAGATCGACACACGCGATGGCCCATATATAGTATATTTTGGCTCTGGCGAGGGCATTACACCATCGATGGCTGGTCGCACGCGCTTTTTGTCAGTTGACAACTTGACATGGCGCCGGCCTGACCTTAGCAAAGTGAACAAGATGTTGATGGAGAAAGAGATATATCAAGAGAGATAAAAAAAAGAAATATAAAAAACATGTACGTACCTTGTTGTCCGGCATGTATAAAACAGGGACTTGCCCTCCTCCTCAGTGACGATCATTTTATTTTGAGCCAGCCTTCCAGCTCTCAGCATCTCAGCAGTGCCAAGTCACATTCTTTCCTTTTTTTTTCCTCCTCTTTTTTTCCTTGATCTCTTCTCTTTATCCTTGTCAAGGATAAACTTACTCTCTTTTTTTTGATCATTTCTTGTGCTCTGCCCATCATGAAGTTCTCCTTCTTCACTCTCTTGCTCTCCGCAGCCTCGAGCTCGGTCCTGGCCGCGCCCGTCAACGACACGTCCGTATACGACGCCGTCATCATCGGAGGTGGCCCCGCCGGTCTCTCGGTTGCGAGCGCCCTTGGCCGCGTCCGTCGCAAGGCGCTGCTCATCGACTCTGGCGAGTACCGCAACGCGCCTACCAGGCACATGCACGACGTCATTGGGTTTGACGGTATGTTTTTCTTTTTTCTTTTTTTTTTCTTTTTTTTCTTTTTATTAGTCCTCCGATAACTGACCCTCCCGGTGTTTTTACTCTTATATCCAGGCGTCACCCCGGCCTGGTACCGATTCGCGGCCCGCCAGCAGATCGCCAGCTACAAAACGGTGACGCTCAGCAACGGCACCGTCTCCAAGATCGCCGGCAGCGACGCCGACAACTTTGTCGTGACCACCACCGGCGTCGACAATGTGACGCAGAGCATCAAGACGCGCAAGATCGTCCTCGCCACCGGCCTCAAGGACGACCTCCCCTCCACCCCGGGCCTCTGGGACTTCTGGGGCAAGGGCTTGTTCTGGTGCCCCTGGTGCGACGGCTACGAGCACGCCGACCAGCCCCTCGGCCTCATGGCCAAGTCCTTCTCGGACCTGCCCTCGCTCGCCCGCGAGATCCTGACGCTCAACACCGACATCATCGCCTTCGCCAACGGCACCAACACCCCCGCGGCCCGCAACGCCACCGAGGCCGGGAACCCCAAGTTCGCCGACTGGATGGCCGCGCACAACATCACGATCGAGAACCGGACCATCTCGGCCATCAAGCGCCTCGAGGACGGCGGCGCCGTGAAGCACGACCCGTCCCTCCCCACCGCCCCGGAGAAGGACCTGTTCTCGATCGAGTTCACCGAGGGCGAGCCCGTGCAGCGCGCCGCCCTGTTCCTCTCGTACCCGGACTCGCAGCGCAGCGCGGTCGGCGCCGACGCCGGCGTCCAGCTGCTGGGCGGGCGCCTCTCGGCCGACGTGGCCAAGGGCTACATCACCAACGTGCCCGGCATCTACGCCGTCGGCGACGCCAACTCGGACAACAGCACCAACGTGCCCCACGCCCTGTACACGGGCAAGCGCGCCGCCGTCTTCCTGCACGTCAAGCTGGCCAAGGAGGACCAGGCCAAGGAGACGGGCGTGAACGTGAGCCTGCTCGGCAAGAGGGCCGACGAGGGCCTGGACCTCGAGGCCAGGTCGCTGTGGGACAGCGTCAACGGTCAGCCGGGCGACATGCTGTACGCTGGGGAGTACGACCAGTGAAAGCAACAAACAACAAACAGTATAGAATCGGAGACCATGTGTGGGAGAATATTCATAGACTTGGGTGGGGGAAAGGAAGATGGAAAAAAAGGGGTTATCTGCTGTATAATGAAGAGTTACCTTCGTTTGAGAAAATAAACAATTAAATGTGACATCATGAAACTGAGTATCCTACAAGAAGCTACAGGATCGGGAGTGTATAGAAGGTGCAGATATATACCACGATGGATTGCTGTTCTTGGGGAGAGACTACGTCTTTCGTTTTTTTTTCTTCTTTTTTTTTGACAGAACTCTGTCCCTACTTGAGAAATACTAAGCTCAAACAGACCCTAAAGCAGCAGCAAAATAACCAGTCTCATCTGAAAAAAAAAACACCCCGACAAAAGGCAGCAATCAACACAGAATCAAAAACACTAAACACCCCCAGATCCAACAACGTAGATGCTACAGCACGCGCCCCGGACGCGCTCGTACGAGTTGCCGCAGTCGGTCAGCCACCGCGGGAAGTTGTTGGTCGCGCCGTCCCAGGCCGCGCAGAAGGCGGCGCCCTTGTCCAGGTTCGATGCCTTGGATACCCACCCGTGGCACTGGGCGTTCCTTTCCGGGGTCAGGTAGGGCGTCGTGCAGGTGTAGCCTGTCGGCCGGGGGAATGGTGGTTTCGTTGTTGTCGAGGCGGTTGTTGTGCTGCTGCTGCTGCTGGTGCTGGTGCTGGTACGGGACGTAGTGCTGGTGCCGGTGCTGCTGGACAAGGGCCTCACCGTGCTCCCTGCATCGTCGGCCGCCCCCCAAGACATCTCGCACTGTCCGTACGCCGCCTTGCACCCCGCGCCGCAGTACTCGGGCCCGGATCCGCAAAAGTCGTACGGCGAGCAGCACGACCCAAAGACGCTGCCCTTGCAGACCGTGTTGACCTTGTCGCCGCAGCGGCCGATCTGCGTGACGGGCAGGTCGGTCCGGAACGGCTCCAACGCCGGGTTCACGGGAATCGCGACGTTGACCTGCGTCAGCTTCTGGACGCTGCCGTGGCTGCCGGACTGGTCCGTCCAGTTGTAGCCCTTGACCGGGTTCTGGTTCTGGACAGTGACCTTTTTGACGTAGGCTACGTACGGTCCGCCGTTGATATCCGTGATGCCGCCGGCCCACTGGATCACGCCTGTGGGAAAGCGAAGCGCCGGTCAGCCTTGTAATGCAAAAAAAAAGGAAAAGAAAAACAGTGACCAAAATCTCTGCGGTTGTCTCCCCCTTACCTATCTGGTTTGCCGGGTCTCCCGCGGCCCAGATTCCAATCTGCAGCCTTGCCGGCGTCTGCGGGAACTGGTGCCCGCTGCCCGGCTGGGTGCTGCAGTCCTTTGCGTACAGGATCCGCACCCGCTGGCCGTTGACCAGCCACTCGATCGAGTCCTCCTTCCAGACGAGCGAGTAGGTGTGCGCCTTCCCCTGCGGGTCGTCGAGGTCGACGGTCGTCCCGCGGTCGTAGTCGCCCGTGACGCCCTTGCCGAAGTAGTTGGTCTGCACCCGGCCCTTGCCGGCCCCGTTGCCGTGCCCAAAGTTGTTCCCGGACCACTCCCAGTCGACCTCGTCGTGCGTGTCGGACATGAGCACCACCGACGACACCACCGCCGTCCCCGGCGCGGCCTGCAGCTGCACGTCGACGCGCCCGTACCACATGTACCAGGTGCTCACGAGCTGCGGGGCGTCGTGCCGCTTCAGGTAGCGGAGCGCGAGGCCGCGGGCGCCGTCGCGTGGGATCTGCGCCCCGATCGAGGTCGTCCAGTACCGGTGCGCGTCGGTCGTGGCCTGCGTGAAGTCGATCTCGTACCGGGCGAGGTCGAGGCCTGGCATGGGCGGGCAGTTCTTTGCTGTGGGTTGCGTGAGTGGGGGGCGTGTCTTGGTCAGCGTTTTTTTGTGGCGAGGTGTCGTGCAGTTTTTTTTTTCTGGGGACAAGACTGCCAGCCACCAGCCCATCTGGGGCGGATTTCCCACCTTTCATCGGGTTGCATCCCGTCCCGGCGATAGCCTGGGCGACGGTGGCAAGACCTATGGCACACGCCAGGATTCGGAGCGCCATTTTGGCTGGGTTCATTCTTTTCTTTGGTTATGATGAGATCTCCTTGTAGCTTCTCTCCGTGGGCTCCGTATGGGAAGGCCAATACTCAACATATAGGTGCCTTTTGAAACAAGAAGAAGAAGCTCAAGTTGTTGAGGAGCCCGGGTGCCGGGTTTTGACCCAGAACCTTGCCAACGTTGCCGGCCGGGAACGTCGCACTCGACTTCACGAGTGGCAATCAGTTGTGTTTTCTTTGTCGGACGGAGGAGTGCCAAGCACAAGAAGCTGCTTCATGCAGTGTTGGCAATGTGGCGTTCTGGGCTCCTCGGGCTGGCATCGTTGACAAAGAAATCTCTGGTCTCGTGTAAGACACCTTGGCCGCCAAGCTACAGAGTGTCAGTTCAAGCAAGTTTCCTTGGTTGGTGAGACATTTGTTGACTGTTGATCGTGACTGGAATTCGGTTATAGGGAGACAAAGGAGCCCATCAAAGCGTCTTGGATCAAGTGCACAACGAGAGTGTGGGCTCCCACAGTTTGTGGTTTGGGATAACTTAAGGGCAAAGTCTGTGAACCTTGGCACCGGACTCGTAACGAACGGCAGCTACTCCCAGCAGGAGGCCTGTTCTTGTGCATCATGTCAACATGTCGACTTGTGAGGGAAATACAGCTGCATATGTGGTCCAGAAACAAAACACCTCAAAATTTGGACTCATATAGACGGTCAATGAGTAAGACTAGCGGCTACAGTGGCGAACACTTATTGTTCGAATAGCCATGCCATGCTCAGTACCTCCTCAAGTCCATCTCTGGCTTGACTGCCCGAATTAGATCCATTACAAACTCTCATATTGCTGATCTAGTAAGCCTGTTCTGATATTGAGACACACTTTTGTTACTAAGCAAAATGTGGCTTAGAAAGAGATATAAGCTTGGCAGTATCCCATCGAAAGCTTTTCTTCAAAAGAGGTGAAGCTCCGGAAATATCAGTCGTAATCAGCCACAAAATAAAACCCCATCTCGAATATAGAAGCTTTGCGGCTAACCATCTTGGGAACCCTTGCGTGAGGATACGCTGCTTAATCGGACCTGCACAACCGAAAAATGTGAGAAAAACATCTTCGCAAAGATAATGCTGGGCTGTGAATCACCAGTGGCATGCTCGAAGGTCCTTTCCGTCAGTCCCTGCCGATTTGCCTTCTGCATTAGCAAAATATAGTCGGCGGCGAGAGGGAGGATAGTGATGACGTAGACCGTTTACTAGAGACTCTGCAGACCATCTGTACCGACAACTGGAACATCAACCCGGACTTGCGTGAATCAAACATCGATCCCGGCAAGAAAATGTCTAGGCCTCCTTTATCCTCAGTCGACTTCAGCTGTGCACTTGTGCTTGATTGGGAATGCATGACAGCCAAAGAAGCCTGAAAGCTGCGCAGCCGGGCGGACGTCGTCGTGGTCAACATGATGTTGCAAGAATTTTGTCGGGAGTATGCGCTGCTCGAGTTCTCTGTCCCGGCCACGGAGCTGGTCAGACCGGGCGGGGTGACGGTTTGGCTATACGCTCGGGACCACCGACCACAAGGCAGGGTCTGGTTCCTGGAAAAGCCAGGCTCGATTCTACCATGATCGAAGCTTGCTCTGGGATACATGGTGGGACTTTCACAGCTTACACGGAAATTCCCCATATCTCAAGACAGACGATGCTGACAGCGCTCTCCATAGCCTCCGGGATACTGAGGGGATGGAGCTGTTTGACCTTGCGGAGCTTGGCTGGGAGATGGTGATACAGCCTGGATGGCTGATTCACAGCTATCGTGGCGTGACCGTGAGTCACCTTCCGTGGAAAATCTCAGAGAGTTGCGGTTTTTTGTGAGGACAACCCGAGCGGGATGGAAAATTTGTCTTTCGAGTTCTTTGCCACGCACACGAAGTGGTTTGCGAAGAACAAACTTCATCAGTGACTGTGCGTGTTTGCGATAGTGCAAGCAAGCTAAACATTATCCGTTCATCCTGTAACAAACTGAGTACCGCGAACCTCAAGCACAAGCTTGTGTGCGTTACTCAAGAGGAGCAAATAGCATTCATATATACGGATAAGTCATAGGCTTGGGCATATGGTCATGGGCTTCGCACAAATCACTGCCCACTCCATCCACGTATATAACAGCAGGCCAATGCAACCTTTCAAGGGCTGCAGTGCACAGCTTGCACCATGCTTCCACAGCCACTGCTCTAAAAGCAAAAGGAATCATAAAAACCAGCAACAAGAATCAAACAAAATGTGTCTCCTCACCCGCCGGTACGACACCTGGCCCTGCGGTCACCACCGCCAGGACATCCCCGCCATCGAAGAGATCTGCCAGGCCCGTCGCGACGGCCAAGTCGCCGCCTGCAACGGCTCCGTACGCTACACAGACGAGACCTCCCCCGTCGTCTTTCCCAGTCAGGAACCCTGCCGCGACTGCGGCGGCCAGCGCGACCGCGACGCCAACATCAGCGACGAGATGTTCTTCTTCCGCGACTGCGACGCCCGCGCCCGGCGCGTCTACGCGGATCGTGGGAGCCGACAGCACCACGGCGGCGGCGGCGGCGGTCGACGGTTCGGAGGCTCCGTGGCAGCAGGCGACGGCCCCGACGAGATGCGGCGGGGCCGCACACCGACGCCCTCGGTCGCGGATGACGACTTCCGAGCCCCGGACCCCGAGCGGCAGCTGCCGGCGGCTCTGCTGGAGTACGCGCGCAGGTTCCGGGCGCGCGGCGGGTTCGGTCCCGACGGGCCCCGCATGGCAGACCGCGCGCTCCGTCCTGGCGCGCCGGGCAGCCCAGTCTCGGATGGTCGCGGCGCCAGGATGCCCGGTTTTGGCAGCCAGTATGGTGGCCAGAGCGTGCGCTCCGAGTACGGCGGCGGCTTGCGCTCCTCCGGTGCTCGAGACCAGTCGTCATTCGGCGGGATGTTTGGAGGCCCCGGTGGAGCTGGCAACATGCACGAGGGACGGACGTTCATGGGGAGTTCGTTGGGGGCGAGAGAGTCGGGCCCGGATAGAGCTTTCATGGGCCCCAACGGGCCCAATCCCTTCGATAGCCTGCTCCGGGAGCTGCAGGAGATGAGACGGGATGACGGCATGGGCGGCCCCGCACCCGTGGGATACAGGTACAGCCCGGGACCGGGTGAACCTTTTCCTGATATGCACGGCATTGGAGGCGGAGAGCGTTGCCTGGTTTTGCCGACTCAGCGGGACTTTTCGATGTGTGGGCAACCGGCGCCGTGCAGTGGGTACTGCGGATCTACTTGTTGTTGTGGCTCTATATTCTGCGAGTTTTCTAGACGTTACTAGCCAGGGTGCTTGATCCAGGAACCAAGTCAAGGGAGATTTGGAAAAGCTTTTCCACATCGTATTGTCGCGGATTGAATAGCTTGGATGTTTTCTCTTGGGCAGTACCAGGTGAGCGAAATCGTCGCTCTAGCCGCCAAAGTACATAATGACATCGTATTCTGCCTGGGTGGTCATAGTCTTATTCATATTCGATCGGAAAATGCGGCCACCATCACGACCAGAGTCCACGATGGCAAGCTGATTAGTGATATAGCTGACGAGGCACATAAGAAAAACCCTCTTTGGTCCCAAACAGCATTGATAACTTACCCACCAACTCAGATTTAGTGTGCAATGTATCTATTGAGCTGACACGCGCCACGTGGGAGCTGGCCCCAATAGCTACTTGCAATGTTGAATAGGCTTATTCGAATGTTTCACAGGCCTCCCGGCCCCTTTTGAGTTACCATAGTAGTATAATGTTTATTACTAGAAGGATGGACTGAAGTGCCACGTACAAAAAAGGGCCAGGCTGGAGGTAAGGAGACCTTTTATGGAGGCCTTCTACCCCTGAAACGTGGGCATGATATCACATGCATGCATGTGATGAATCGCTATCGGAATAGTTATTCCCATACACAAAGCATGTCTCTATGATAAAAGCTTGGGATGCCCATAGCCCTGAACTGTGCTGTAACGAGTGTTGACCACTGAGGGTGCTACAGTAGCTGCATTTCAACCTTCTAGTACAGCTAGACCTGCTGAGATCGTGGTTATACATGCTGAAACGGCGTGATATCGATGTACCGCTAGCTTGGGACTTTGTCAATTGGACATGAATCGCGTTCAGCATTTTGCTTATCCTTTTGTCTGCGATGAGTCGTGTTGCCAGTGAGTGTTCTGGCAGGATAACCCGTTTCAGCAATCCCGTGGGTCGAAGCCGATGCCGAAAGGAGTCAGTCACTCCAGGGACGGAGGGAGCTGTCATTGAGCTGTCACGGGCGCAAGAGCTCCAACATTGATCCGTGAATATGGCCTCCAGCACGACAAAAAAAAAAAAAACAAGGACTGGGCACAGGCGCTCAAGGTTCGCCGCAGCACACACCCGTCGTGATTCCGGGTTGATGAAACGGACAAGTCATAACTCTGAGCTTAAATATATTGGGCATGTTTTGATCACTCTCCTCCTTGGTCTATCGTATGCTGTCTGTTGATAAACGATTTGCCGCCTGCAGCTTTCCATATGCTTCGACACAGCCTATTTACCGACAGCAGGTCCTCCTTGGAACAGGGTGCAGGGCATTCGGCGTTGAGCTCAGTGATGGATCGTATTGTACTCTTGGGTCGTCGGCGATGAATCATAGAAAGCCGACGCTGAAATCCGGTACTTTTACGTGAAGCCTACGGGATCTGACTAGGTACCTAGGGACGAAAACCCACACAAATACGATACGAATCATGATAGCGCAGCTACATTTGGCACAAACTGTGTTATTATCCAGGCCATGCAAAGCCCCCGATGCTTCACGCTGTCAGCACTGCACACCTCTGCTGAATCATTGTCATGCGCCGAATTACTTCTTCACACTGGGAACTCTCTTGATTACCATCGTTAACGTTTGGTAGGAAAACTTTGCAAGTCCACGCACTCGTTTGGGTATAATTGCAAGAGAGCATATAGTTCTGTGATTGTTGTGATCTACTGTGGGCCACATATCCCGATATATTAACGACTGCTTTCTTGACACGTAAAGTATACCATAGTACATGGTACATTTTTCGCAGCCTTCCCGTTGAAAATGGATCCGAAATTACACCATCTGGTTCAAGTTCAAGGTTGAGTACGTATGTACTATGTACATAGTATGTACTCGAACGATACCAAGAGCTTGGTTGACATGGCTTAAGCTTTTGTTTGAAAAGCAATCAACTATTGCCGGATGTCTATGACAGATGGACCCCTAAGTAATTGTACCGATTCAATACAGTTGTGATGCTCCCAAAGACTCTCAACTCAGCGGGCGTCTGGTCCAGCACTTGAATTTTACCTCGCAATTCGCTTCTAGCTTTTCCGTTGGGTTTTGGCCAAGTCAGGCCATCCCAGGCGGTAAACCTGATCAGACTTTTACGTGTAGTCGAACTCAAAAAGGCTGACTCTACAAGTTGCAACTCTATCGAGGAATCATCGAGACTCGCAACTTTGGTTGCTCGAGCGAGCACCACCGCTAAAAGGAATCATTTCTATTCGTATAAATTAGCGGGCAGATCGCCCTCTCGACAAACTGTTGTTTAGGCCATCAACCACACACTCTTCTCGTCTTCTACTGAATCCTTTTGGCCTCAAAAAAAATCACGCTACAAACTTCATCTCTCGATTACAAGAATCAGCCATGTATCTTTACAAATCCATCATCTCCCTTTTGTCCTTGGCGGCCATGGCTGCTGCGCAGGGCGGCATCGGAGGTAAGTCCTAGACGAAATGACAACAAACCTTCCTGCTCATGGCGGATTCGACCCGACTTGGTGGGCAAGGCTTTGGAAAGTAGTTGCTAAAATAAAACGACCAAAAAAAACAAAAAGCTCCTTGTACTGGCGACAACGATTGTATCCGCTGTACCGCTAATAATATTCCGCTCGTTTGTATGAGTAAGTTTGTTGCCGAATAGCTCCTTGGTGTTCAGCAAAGTGCTAACCGTCCGCAGCGGATGCTAATGGGCTCGCCAAACATTGCGCTGCCGTCAACCCACCCTGTCGTCCACCCGCATAAATTTGATATATGGGGAAGGGAGGGAAACATATGTCGAGATCTGGATAGGATTGTTGAAGGAAGTATACATGCAATATTCTATTCTTATAGATTCTTTACTGAATATCTCTCGACCATGCTGAAAAAGCACCGACCCCTATTTCAATAAGAGCTGTAGTATACTGGATAGGTACTTAGGATAGTTCATATAAAAAGGCCAGTCTCAGGCTCAGTTACATAGCACCTATCTGTTGACAGTGCAGACAATACTCTTTCTCCAGACTGCCACTATATAAAAGGGGGAAAACCCGTTCTACCTGGCTCGTAGGCAATGTCATGTGCGCCCAGGCGTCCCGGGAGACGCGGTCGAGAATGACCATATTTCTCAATGCCCAAAGCAGCAAACCAGGGAGCTGGGATTGCTGCTGTGATCATTTTTTTCCATGGCGGCCTTGTTGGAAGTTTTGTATCGGATTCCCTACCAATGTCTTTTTTTTCAACGTACCGCAGCCTTCTGGGCCGCACATTGCGAGCCTGATAGTCAAGCCGTCATGTGAGGATGCCCGCTTGCTGCTGGCTGCTGCCCGCACGGCTGCTCGCTTTCATTGAGCTTGTAGTGTCCAGCAACTATCGTCATGTAGGAGAAGCAACCTTGGCAGTGTTTCTGATGAGAACTTGCCACGCGCAGTGATTGGATGACGGAATGTGGTGCCCGGCTCATTTTACAAAGAGCCTTGTTCAGAGAGCTGATCTCTATCAAGGCTCATGGAGCAGAGCTGCTGGATGAGCAACTGCCAAGTTCAGCCTTTATATGATGGAAACAACCGTCCCAAGTCTCAGTCGTGCATGTATCACGGGAAACCGGGCCTCAAATACAGGCACGCAACGGCTAGTGATTTGCTCTATCATATTTCCATCTGGCTGAACCTCGTCGTTGCATCGCTCGTAGCTGTTGTTGGCTCTGCTAAACAAATAAATCATAGAGCTCATCAGCTTGCATAACCAAATTTCCAGCCCAAGGCAACGTATTCATCTTGACTTGGCTGGAGCCTCTCGCAGTGACAGCGCCTGACCGGTCTCTGTCTTTGCTCTCAACACATACGATTGCAAGGCTGGTGAATCACAGAAAAGCCGTGATTGGAAATTCTCCCAGCAACTATAAATTGCGCTCTGTTGCTTGAACTTACAGTCTTCTTTTTTCCGCTATAAACCACACGCAAAAAGCAAAGTAAACAGGACAAACCCTCACCACAAAATAACCAACAAGTAATCATACAACACCAAACCAGTAGGCTCGTTTCAACAGCAACAAGATGTGCCTTTCTCAGACTACCAAGTACTACTGGCGCTGCGGTTGCGTGACAACATACAAGGCGTACTATGTCGTCTGCGCCGCGCGGGGCACTAGACGCTGCGCCAACCTCGAGCAACCGGAACTGCAAGAGTACCCGAACACGCATTGTGGGACCTGCATCAAGTATGCACCCCCTCAATAGGCGGAATGACAAGCACGGAAATCCATTTCTCTCTCTAGCTACTTTAAAGCTGCCGAGAGGGAAGGAAAAAAAAAAAAAAAAACAGACGGTTGGGAACATCCACATATGCTATCTTTCCGTGTCTAGTGGGAGGGCTCATCCCGGTGGCCGTTGCCCACAGTGGAATCAGGGTTGCCGACCTCAGGAAGAGGGATATGCAGGAAAAGCTAGAGACAATTGAAAGCAGTTGTTATTGACATTGGAACTCGGAAGCGCGCTTCGTTGAGTTATAGCAGTTTACTAATGGAAATCAGATGATAATGGCGATCGTGATACCTTTACCCCTTCATTCCCTTTTTACCATCACACGCCGTTTACATCACACCAAGTCTCGTCAATTTCCCTGCCCGACTATCGGACTAGACTAGTTTAGACCCTCAGTCTGGCGATCGATACTCCAAGACCCAGGTTGACCAAGCGCCCCAGCTCCGTGGACCCATCGGACCGCACGCCGTGGTCTTGGACATCACGAAGGAGACGCTCGATGTGCTCGCCTGCCCCTGACATGTGAAGAATATGTCCAATCGCGCTGTGGATAGCGAGCAACCGAGGCGAGGGAGGTTCGGTGTTTCGTTCCTGGCTAAGGTAGAGGGTCCGCTCAACTGGCAGATCCAACGCTCGAACGACGTAGTCCTTAAAGGCGTTGATGAGGTAGGTATGTGCCTTGCCTGGAACAGGTTCGAAAAAAAACATGGAAGGAACCAAACAATCTATGACACTTGGGTGTCAGAGTCATGGCGTTGTAGGGCTGGTCTATATTCGTGCCCTCGATCTGGGTTAAGACTCCTGCATCAAACATGTTGAGAATTTCCAGGGTTGCTTTTTTTTTCTCGCTCTAAATACCAACCAGCTTTAAGTTAAAATGCATGCCCGAATAGTAAAACATACTATATTGGGGATAACTCCCGAGTTGAATCACCGTTACGTACCACAAGGGAGTTTGTAGAGCTCTTGGTAAGCGAATGAGGGAGGATGTGGGCAACTTTCAGCGCATCAACTTGACCAATATTGACTTGGACGTCATCATCATCTTTGACAATGTCGCCACCCGAAGCCTCTTGACGATTGCAGCACTCATCCACATCGAATTTTCGTGAAATCACACAGCGGTGGCGATCGCGAATGAGACAGTCCCTGCGGAGAGTCGAGATTCTGAACAAAGGACCGACGAAGACATCCTCGGTATCCAACCCTTGAGCTCCCTGTATGGCGGAACGGGACGAAGGGGACGGCTGAGGAGTTTGGTTGGTAGATGCCTTCACTGTGTTAAAGGAAATTTGGTCAGAATGATGGTGGAAAGGAGAGAGGAAGCAGAAAAAAAGCAGATACTTACTCGGCAAGAAGAAGTTATCAAACAGATAGTCGGCGAATTCGTATATTCAAGGACGGAGGTCTTCCCTAACACTGGGAATTGTACAGTCGACGTCCTGGTCCCGAGTGTGGCCCGCAATAGGAAGGTCCAAAGCCTTGAAAAAGCTCGACAAGAAGACATCTTTGGACTGATCGGACATCGAGTGTCGATACATGTGATGGATAAGGGCAGGGCGGTTGAACTCCTTTTTGGCCGCGGCGGCATTCTCGTTTGCAGCGACGGGCTCAAAGTAGCCAAGGATGTGTTCGATGCGGCTGCCGCCCTGGCTTCTTTCGTCTGCCGAGAGCGTGACCATGACCATTCTGTTGGGTGGATGTATGGCGCCTTGGAGCGAGTTGCTGTGTCGCCTGAGAGCGACCGCCTCGAAGGCGTCTGCTTTGAACGGACCCGGCTCCGCCGCTGTTGTTGGTCTTGAAAATCCGCCGTTGTCGTTGGTCTTGAAAACCAATGGGTGCAAAATGGAGTTGATCGTGACAAGGAGCCCGCGAATGGGTATCCACCAATACCCGCGCCAGTCCCAAGCGATCCGTGCGTCCACACGTGTCGTGGCCAATCATACCAGATCATGGTCCTTGAAGCGGGGTCGCTGAAGTAATCAATACTAGGTACCTACCTTATGTACATCGATCTTATGGGGCCATCCAGACCAGCAAAGGGTTAGGGTTTGGAACTGTTCAGAACGAAAGGTCATGGTGCCGGCTGCTGGATGGCATCGTGTTATATTATAATGCGAACCGATGCCAAAGTGAGCTTTTCCAGGTTTTGGGGTTGCGGCGAGGTATTTCCAGCTACTATTGTATCACAATTGATAGTGGAGCAATCGCTGGCTGAAATGCTTGTCTAGCACGTAAAGGTTCACCAGATTTGATGCTTGAGATACTCTATTGACCAGTTATCTTTGCTATAAATGCCCATGTCGGTTACTCTAGACTAGTCTAGATACCTAGTTAACTTTGCCAATTAAACATTACATTGCTCTCGTATTGGACTTTGCTTGATACTAAAACTCCCTGCTCCATTTAAAGCGTGGATTGTATTTGCAGAGCAACGATACTTCCATCTCCAGCAATTGGAATTCAAGCTCTGGGTCAGGAGATCTGTGAGCTTGGCACGCATCTCAGGCTGCCGGTGGAGGTGGATGCGAGAATATGAGCAAGTTGCGCGCAAAAAAAAAAAAGACGGCCGAGGGTAACGTGCTCTGCGGAGCCAAGATTCTACACGAAATTGCGTATTGCACGCGTATTCCCGCAAACAGGAATTTGGATCGGACGGCCAGCACAAGTTAAATAGGGTCCTCCATCTCTCATCTGATCATCATCCAAAACTACCTCACGTTCTCTTTGTTTCGCCAGCTCCCTGCAGCTCCAAAGCTCCAAACACCTGGACCCGCAGATCGCCATAGTTGGGTGACCAACAGCCAAAGACAGAAGACAATGGACATGATGACCTCGACCACGCCCATGGCCGCCCAGGCGACAGCCTTTGCTTCGACCGCGATGGACATGTCGACCACGCAAACCGGAGCCACGAAGCCCACGGGTTCAAGCGAGATGGCCATGGTCTTCTCCATGTCCGAGAGCACGCCGCTCTTTTCGCGCGCTTGGATACCCTCCAGCCACGGCGCCTACGTCGGCACCTGCGTCTTCATATTCCTTCTCACCGTCACGCACTTCCTCCTGATAGCCGTTCGTAATGTCAAGTTTCGGGACTCGACTTCAGCCACCGCTGTCAGCCGAAAAATTGAACCCTCCCTGCTCGACGAGACGACAGGGTGCCATGGCCACTACGAGGGCATCCAAGACGACTTTGCAGCAAGATCTGGGGCTGTCGAGCGGTTGAGACGCTTTGTGAAGACCGAGGCGGTACGTGCTGTTGGCGAGGTGGTTATCAGCGGTATAGGTTATTTGGTGTAAGTCCTTGTTTTCAAATGCACCTGCCCCTGCAGGCACGGATATAAACCAGATCTCATATCATTCCCTGACTAACCTATGATTCCCTCCAATCGCAGCATGTTGGCAGCTATGACGATGAATGTTGGATATTTCCTGTCGGTGATAAGTGGCATATTCTTCGGGAGCCTCCTTTTTGGCAGGTATGGGACAAGCGACTATAGCTCCTCGTGCCATCATTAATAGCAAGCTCAAGTTTGCGGCTCAATCTTTGGATATGACACTGGGGTCGAGGATCTGATCGGGAGTGGGAAAGTCAATTACTATCCTAGCTCCGCTACCTGTAGTGGTGAATGTTCCCTTGGATGTTTCCGCCGTTCATCATGATCCCTCCTTGATGGTTGGTGATGAATCCAGTCATCACATTCCCACCGCCGTCGAGAAGCTGCTGCTGTCCACCTGGCGAGACTGACGGAGAGCCATGGCCCGGTCCCGCGGGACTCCATTCCAACGCGGCCGGCGCTGTGGTATGAGTGAACGACGCAGGGGTTGGCCGTGCTGACGACTGCTTTGCTATGGCTCTGACCCAGCGCAGGATTTCAGTCGAAACAGACAGGTAGCCAGCGTCTTCGTCGCTGGAAAAGCGCGTCATCTCCATGTGGTTTCCGTGAATGCCGATCGAGTTGTAAGCAGGGAGGATGGCAGAGTGCTTTGGCACAATCTAATCGCATATCAAAGAATGAGTAACGGGGCGAGGGGAGAAGAGATACTAAATGGGATACGCGGGCCACCAAAGAGTTGACAGCTCACCTCTCCGGCGCCCTTGACTGGCAGTTCCTCGTAAAAGCAGGTAATGTTAAGTGGCGAGCGTCCTTCTCTAGGGCGGTTTCTCAGCATCGTGTGGAACTCTCCCTGGATTCGCGCCAGAACCTCAGACTCCGGTTCGAGAACGTTCAAAAGGCTGTTGTTGGTCTTCTTCACAAAGGCGTTCATGATGTGACCGAGAACGCTCGCCCAGTTGGCCAGGTCCGATCCGCAGTGAGGAGTCCCCATGAAGCAGACGCCGGCGGTACAGCTGTAGATTGTCTGGAGATGGCTCTCGGCGCTCCCTTTCGAAGCGGACATGGCCTGTACAACAGGGAAGAAAAACAGAGGTATCAGATGTGCTGCCTCGAGGCTGTCCCGGCGTTTCTAGAGATTTTGCCCTGGTAGCTCCATCTCATTTATGGCGATACTCACATCTTCAAACACCAAACCACCAAGACTGTGTGTCACGAAGAGAATGGGCCTCTCTTCAGTCTCGGTTCTCTCACGGAGTTGAGCAAGCGAGTTGATGAGGTTTGTGGCGTGATTGCGGATGCGGTTCTGAGAAGCCGCGGCCCAGAAGTGCACAACATCGGCATCGTACCCAAAAGTCAGAATTCTGGTCTTGGGCACGTCGTTTTTGAGGAGGTGCGCAGGCCAGAACACCCCAGAGTCCTTGTGGGTCCACGTAGTCTCGCGGTTCCCCGTCAGGCCGTGAACAAACACGACGCTTTTTTTGCTAGGGTCAGCAAGTTGATATTTCCACAATATCTGGTCGAGCATGTGTTTTTATCAAGCTTACTCGGCAACAGCGTCTGGTGCCTCGTGGCACTTCTTGAGACCATAAGATCCCTTGGTAGAGTATCTGCTTGGTATGGGTAAGTATATGCCGTTTTTTGAGTCGAACAACCTCGCGCAAGCCCAAGAAAGCAAAGCCTCAAATACCTGGGTGAATCGTTGGTACTCAGGGCAGTATCGCCAGCACCCGAACCGCCATTTTTGGAGCGGCCTATGCCGGGCATTTTGAGCATTGTGCCAAGGTTTCTGCTGGATATAAGTTCGAGTTTTTTGACGGATCTTATGTGACCTTTGAGCAAGAATCGTGAGCAGTCTACGGACGAGTGCGCTCGCCTCACCAAACTGTTGCTTGTAGAAAATATACAGATCGAGTACCCTCAGGGGATTTGTCTACTTACGCTTGAAAAAGCCACAGCTGAACTTTCCCAGCGTTATTTTCGGCCGCGTTCGCTTGGGCACTTGGTGTGGCTGCAATATGCATGGGGTTTTCAGCTCGACGCCAGAACCATCACATCATTGGGTTTGGACCGGCCCAGACGGGAGCTAGTCAATGTCAGCGCAAGGGTCCGCAGCCGTTTCTTCAGCCCGGGAGCTGATATCCCGGTCTAAACCTGGTTGAGCGGCTGACCCCAACTTGGAACGCGGACTCGACCCGAGCCCGTCTTCCCCAGGGGGTCCTTCGTCAATTAGTTGGGCTTGATGGCAACAACGTTTCGCGGGAATGTTGCTCAAAAAACAAAACAACAAGCTACTGTTGAATCACGACCCACCTAGAAAAGCTTCATTTCTCAGCTTTGCTGCAGCTAAAGATTGTGACACCGTTTTGGGTGCCCAGTTTGTGGAGATGTGAGCCCTGGTTTTTGCCAGGCACCCATCCCCCCCC
>JASAOQ010004307.1:4953-24749 GCA_031306065.1 Pseudopyricularia cyperi | reverse complement strand
GGGGGGGGGTGGGCAGCAGCAGCAGCAGCAGCGGGCGTCTGTGAGAGGTAGATGCGCCTTGTTGTAGCGCGGATACTGCTGACTGACAACCAGGCGTCGGAGATCCGCATAAGCAGACTGATATGCTAATTTGGGATTTACTTCCAAGACAGGCACTTGTACAGGTCGCGTTGCATACAATGTACAAAAAAAGAAAAGAAGCTATTACTATGTCATGAGATGGTTCTCACGTGATCAAGTCCGTAATCGGAACGGCCGGCCTGATAATGACGCCGGTAATAGGTATCTCGCTCGGTTCCGTAGGTTGATACAGGATTGTACCACAGAGCAAACATCGGATACGATACAGCCAAAAGGCAACCATAGACGCTCAAAGTGTTGATCTCAAACTTTCTCTCTGATTCTCAACTAAAAATTGGTCATCGGACCTTTGACAGAGCGATAGACATCAGTCATTATCAGAGGCAGTCAAAGGCTTCGTCAGACGTGAAAACTAGAACCCTCGTCTTATTTGCGGGACAAGTAAGGCTTAACCCCCCAGATATAACGACAAAACATTTACCTTGCCTCCTTTTCATGGTTACCGAACCTGAGCAAATGTCCGTTTCGTTTGCCAGCCATGTACAGCGAACCGCCGGCGCCCCCTGTCAGCCTAGTTCCTCCGGTTCGGCGTACAAAACTCCCATGTAGGAGCGTTGATGTGAGTGTGAGTGTTTTGTTTTTGTGTTTGTGTGGGATTGGTGACGGCAGTGACCATCACTTGTTCTGCAAACATCAAGACATCAAGATTGATAAAAAGAATAGAATGCAAAAAAGGCATATCTGCTTCCGCACAGGTGCATGGAAATCAAGCTTGTGCAGCAGAAGCCGCAACATCAATGCGAAAAAACCCAACGCAGTATCATCCTTTTGCTCGTACAAATATGATGGTTCGGACTTAAGTAAACCGTGTCCGATCTAGGTATAACCGCATAGGTGGTAGTGGTAGCGCACTCGGGGTGGCCATAAAATCGTGTTTGGAAACTCTGCCTCGGCAGCTTGTCAAAGCAAAGCTCCTAGTCGCTGAGTAATGGCAAATCATGGTAGGAGTTGGTGTGCTTTTTTTTGGAGACTATGCCACAGAGTTGGCAAGGTGCAATTCGAAGACTTTCAGGTCTGTAGCGGTGTGGAGGTGCGACGGGATCCCCAGTCTGCAGTGCGCCTGAATGATCCTCTGCCGCGCCCCGACGGCGCCGTTGGGACCGATCCCGAGCTAGAGCTCGAAGATTGTTGTGGAGTGCTGCCTTCGTTGGCAAACGGAGATGATGGTTCTCTAGGTCGAGGCGTGCTGCCGTTGCCGTTGCCTCCGCGACCAGAATGACCCCGTTGGCCTGAGCCTCGCGAACCCCGTGAGTTGCCGTTGTTGCCGCTGGTTTGGCCAGACCGCGAGGACGTGCTGTAAGACCGCGCCGTCGGCAGATGCACGCGCTTCCTAGTGCCCATGCCCTCTAGATAAACAAAGGCAAAACTCTGCGGGTTTTCCTCGAGCACCTCAGCACTCGTGGCCGATATCCACATGCGCTTAGGTGTCGAGCGCGCTGACGCAGGTGATGGATTCCAGGCCGCATCTGGCGCCACGGTAGGAATCCGAACAGGGGGCAACGAGCCCATTTCTTGCTCCTCAAAACATTCCTCAGCCATATCTTTGGATGTCGGAGAGCTACTTTCTGCCACGGAGAAGCCTGCAAGCCCTGGAAGGGACACGGTTGCCTGCGCCTGCGAGACGGCCGCTTCCATAGCCCGTCGACTGGTTGAGTCTATCACCATGCGACCATTCACAGGAGGGGATTTGCCGTCGTGGAGAAGATTGTTAATTTTGCTTTGCCAAGCCGACTGTGTTCGCTGCGACGCTCCTCCGGATGGGGGCCCACGAGGTTGGCCCTCTTGGAACTGCCTCGGGGTTGCCCAGGTGAAGGAACCAGTCGTAGGGGCAGCCGATCCTGCCGCGGCGTTTGAGGCTGCGGCTTGTCTATCATGAGCAGGCGGGAGTCGCACGATGGGACGGGATGGGGGTAGGGCAACATGCGGGCGCATCGCGTCTCCGTCGAAGGCCGGATGACCATCCATGTCGGGTGGAGGCGGGGAAGGAGAGCGTTGCCGATTCACATCCTCGGAGCGAGCGCCATCGGTCTTGACGGGGAAGAAGCGCGATGTGCGGCTTTGTGGCGAGGCCGTAGTCCCTGGGGCAGATGGAGACACAGCCGGAGGGGCGGTGCGCTCGTCCGCAGCAGATGGCTTCCACGCCGTACCATGCACAATCTGGATGCGCTCCTTGGTCTCGACGCGCTTGCCTTCGTGGTCAAGCTTGACCGGCTTCCAAGAGTCGTGATATGTTGGACGAGCGTCCTCAGCCGGTGCCCCCCGGGCATCCAGTTCTGCATGTTGCCGCGCCATTCTCTCGCGCGTCTCGGCGGTCATCTTGTCGTCGCTTACCTTGGACGCAATAGCCCACCGTGATCGTGTATCGTCGTCTGCCGAGGCTCCTCCGCGAGACAATCCTGCTGCTGCCGCGGATGGAGGTCCAATCGGTCTGGGGATTTGAGCAGGCTGGACCTTGCCGCCATTGGGTGGTCCGATAGGGCCGGGCCCAGACGCAGAGGGGCCGCTCATCTGAGCCAGACTTGGTGGTGGGAAACCATCCGGCAACCGGACCAGGTCGGCATTAAAAGTTCCGTTGCCGAGACTGCGGTTATTGTTTGGTGCTCCCCAAACGTTCTGTACCGCTTGCTGTGCACCAGCTGCCGATCCCCAAGAGAACCGACTTGGCTGCGCGGGTGGTGCCCCTTGCCATGTCGAGGTACCCTTCCCATCCTGAGCCGGCTTTGAGCTTTGATCGGCGGGTGGTCCGGACTCTGGGCTGGCCTGTTTGTCCGCAGGTGGCAGGTCCTTTCCGGAGATTCCTATTGTGCGAATGGGCTCGCCCTGACCAACAGTCACAGGCGGCTTTGCATCGCCTGATTTGCCGTCTGAAATTTGCTGCTGTTGTTGGGCCTGGGCGGCTGGTGACTCTGGTGGTATAGAGGTCGAGGTTTTGGCCGCAACAGCTGCTTCCTTGGCTGCCGCTTGCTTTGCGCTTTTGCTCTCAGGCGCGGGACCAAGAGCCGCTAGCTTTGCCGCAATCCTCTTTTGCTTTTCGGCCTCGGCCTTGGCCTCCTCCTCCGCCTTTCGCTGCCGAGCCGCCTGGAGCTTCTCAGCCATGAGTTTCTTCTGCAGCTCGTAGTCATCCACAGTTGGACCCTGGGGAGTTTGGTGGCCCATGGGAGGCAAATTTTGCCGTTCGGGCATTCCGGCGGTCGGATGCGGCACTGCCTGCGGCGCATATGGCGATGTCCTCGACTGCCACATGGGCCCATGCCCGTGGCGCATTCCGGAGGGTGAAACAGGGCTGTCGCTGGCCATCGAGGTTCGGCGAGCATGGAGAAGCTCTGGTGGAGGCATGGCCTGGTCGAGAGGCTTAGATCCTCGCTGAAAAATGGAGCCGCTGCCTCCACTAACATTCGAGGATCCACGCCGGCGGCCATATGGAGGCTCCTGGTCGAGCCTGCTAGATTGGAACGCGGCAGATGGTCCTGGGGGACCATCATGTGATGGACGCTGTAAAACTGCTGCAGGGTGCCTTTGATGTAGATCATTCCTTACAGGACCGCGGCGGTCCGTCACCGGTTCATACCGGCCAGACTGTGAGTTGAAAAGCTCTCTATTTGGGTTAATTGGCCCATTTGATCGGCTGAAATCATCCGCAGCAATTTCTTTGGCTGCTGGCGGGGTGATACCCCTCGACAAGGGCAGTTCTCGGGGAGTGTTGCCCGGAGGCAAGTGGGATGGCGGGCCGTCAACCTGCACCGGCGGAGTTTTGGTGACCGGGGGTAGCGTCGCCCAAGGGGACTTGACTGGGGCTGGCGGAGGCGGCGGCCTGGCAACTAGAGTCGGCTTCTCAGGTGCGCCCTTGAGAACCAGGCCTTTGCCGCCTCCGAGAATTGCCTTTCCGGAAGACAGTGATGGAGGCGCGGGAGACTTTGACTTCTCTGCAGGCGTAGGGTCGTTGGCTGACGGGACTGCCGGCGCAGGTAACGGCTCGACCGGGGCCGGAGGCGCTGCCGTCGCTTCGTCAACAGTAGGGATCGTGACCTTTGTTCCATCGTTCCACTGAATCTCACTGGGTATCCAGTCGTCGTCATCGTCGTCTACATCGGCCCAGTTGTTTGCCGTATTGGTGTCTTCGGGGGCAAGTCGAGCCGTCATGTGGATGCCATACTTTTTCAACTCCTCATCGGTGAGCTTCTTAGGCTCGACGGGTGGGGGAGCTACAATATATGTTAGTGATCCGATGACAGCAGCTTGTTAGCCCCATCAAGTATAGGATTCCACATACGCCGATTCTTGGTCCAGACAGTACTTGGATCCGGTGCGCCAGCCGGCTTCCCGCTTGCGCCTCCAGATGCCTTACTTCCATCCCGAGATGCGTTGCCGAGCTTGGCAACTAGTCGTGGTCGAGCGACAGCGGACGCGGCGCCGCCTTGCGAACCGAGAGCGGCCGTGGTCGAAGTGGCCTTCTCGAGACTCTTAGGCGTGGTGGTCCCGGAGCTTTGCGCCTTATTGCCAAGAAATGTCTTATTGACCGACACAGACTTGAAGGACGCTGGCTTCTTGAGAACGGACGATAACCTCGAAAGGCCTTTGCTGTCCTCCTTCCCCGCCTCGTTGTCGGAACCCCCGCTGACGCTGACCTCGGCCGAGTTAACCAAATGATCCACGGTATCGGAAAGGTGCTTGTTATCGATCTCGTCAGAAGTCGTAGGGCCGGCGCCGGTTACGAGAGGGCGGTCCGCGCCATCGTTTTGTGAGTCTGCGCTGATGGTGATGGTCTGGCGATGGCAAGGCAAGTCAGTATTCAAAAGCATCGCGCAAGAGACTGGTGTTCCGAGTCTGCCGAATGGCGCATATCGAGAGGATCGCGACTGGCGAGAGGCAGTGCGACGACTGTCAATTCAGGTCCGCCAAACACACAGAATGAACAACATACAGGCTCGGTGGAGGGTTGGGCAGCATCGACGGGATTCGACTGGGTGGCTTCCGCAGCCATCATCCGTTGCGAAGGCTCGCTAGGTTGTCGAAGGGCGGTGTTTTTTTTTTCTGTAGTGGTCGCTTGAGCTGCTTGCTTGGGTTGTTTCGGTCTGTTCGGTAACGGTCCTCGAAAGTTCGACTTTGATTGTGCGGTTCGGCTTGTATCGCTTGAGTTTTGTGTCCTTCCCTTTGCGATTGCCTGGGGCTGCTTTGAAGAACCTTGTTTGTCGACGACAGGTCGGATGGCCAGATAGTATGGGTCGGGGCTCGGCGGGCCCGTCTGGATTTCGCTTCGATTGCTAGGGCTGGCCTGGGCCGGGCTGGGAGTCGCTGAGCAGGGTCAGTGATATTATTTTTCAGTGCGTGCGTCGACTATTCTAGCAGTGAACCACAGGGCGATCGGTTAGATGGTTTGGCCGAGATGCTGGCTTTCCCTGGCTGCTTGGGTCTGAATACCTGTGGGTGGTTGAGGCAGAAAAACACTACGGAGGTACGGGTTGTGATGGGATTGGAGGTGTCTGTCTGGTGGTGGGTGGGTGTGTCCAAGTAGCGCACGCACAGTGTCCACAAGCGACTTTTCCCGGCCGTTTGATTGATTGAGTCGAATCCAATTTGATCTGAGCCGGGTGCTGCTGAACTTTGCTTTGGCTGGGCTCTACTACTATGTACATGTACTGGCCTAGACTAGACTCTAGACACATCACATCAGATCAGCACACATCATCTATTGGAAGGACTGCGGCTGGGGCTGGCTGGCTGGCTGGCTGGGCTGGGACTGCTACAGACAAAGTGATTCAAACCCGCCCCGTCTATTTTCGGTCAAGCACCCTTGTTGCGGACTACAGTATTGCGCTCGTTTCAATCTATTCAAGACTAAGCAAAAGTGGCTGGCTGGCTACTGTACAGCTCATCAACCGGTTTTTCCAATACCTCGCTTTGTGACCGACATACGTCAGGTATATACTGTACACGATGCAGCAAAATAATCCTGTTCGAAAACTTGACTTGATAGGAGACGCGGGTAGCGACTTGTCTTACTGCACCTGTACCGTACGAAATAGTTTTGCCTAGTTGTAATCTACAGTGTGAGCTGGCTGCCGCACTGATCCTGCAAATCAGACGCCAGCTAGGTCCGGTCAGTAGGCACCTCGAGGTATTCATCGTCAACCACATCGCATAGCCTCGGCTGTGTGGCTGGATGGATGGTGCTTGGTCCTTGGGAATATCTTGTGCTACGCAGTGCATGGCGATTTCTGGGATCTATCGTTGTCTGATCTAATACAGGACATCGACGCCCTTCCTATAAATCTGCCACTACTCTCTCTGCCCGTCTTTCCAGGCTCGCAACATTCAGGACAAATGAACTTTGAGCAATGATCGAATGTTGATAAAATAAAACGGTCTTTTCTAGTAGCCGTATTTACAAGCCATTTTACAGGTCCTCCATGGCGCTTCAAAGATCAATCTAGTGAGGGTTGTTCTTGTGGTGGCCTACATCACATCCAAACGTTAACAAGGTCCTAAGAAACACTTGGTTTTCTACCCGCTTCAATACCTGATGTACTTACGGAGGTGGTAGTAGTAGTTCTGGGCGTAACCAACGGCGAGAACGAAAGCAATAGCGTGAACGATGGCTGCAGCAGCATGTCAGTAAACTTGTCTTTGTTTCTCCTCCAGCGGATCGGATGGCAGTTCGACGTACGCATGGCAGTCGGGTTCTTGCCAAAGTGCTTGGCCTGATAGCGGCCGAGGATACCGGTGGGCTTGTGCTCCGGTGCGGGACCCCTGGGAAGCTTCGAGTAGAAGTTGACGACGCGCTTCATGCGGACGGCATCAGGGGCAGCGGCGATGGCCTATTCCACGGTCGGTCGTCAGCAGCTGTTGACATTCGACATGATAGACGCCGAGACACGAGCTCAGGTCATAAGACTGTTGCAGGCAGCATAAGATATCGCTGGATATTCCGTGAGCCTCTGCGTAACCCCTCGGGCTCCGTATCGATTGTCGGGTGTCTGACGGGGTGCGAGCTCCGTTCCGGCCCGGACCGACTGATCTGTCATTTCGAAAGTTTCCTCAAGTCCAATCGCGAAAAAGGTGGCACATATAATCGTAATTGACTTACGTTCGGCGAAGCGACCTAGATCAATGAAAGCATATACAGTCAGCATCTCCGTCGACAGAGCAGTTTCCCCAATGTCCATGCCGGCGACGCAATTGAAACGTACCTTGGGGGGAATGAGCGTCGAGAGCGCTCGGCGGGTAACGTGGCTCATGGTGACGGTGAGGGCGACCCAATTCGATTATAAAGAAATCAAAGGAGGTTCGTAATTGCAAGTTGCTCAATTGGCTCGGTCGCAGTCGTGGTGCCAATCGAGGTCGGGGTTTTCTTGTGAAGCTGAAGTCGGATCAGGGTGGACTTGCAATTCGAGCTTCTCCCGCGAACAAGGTTTGCTCTGTTCGGGCGGGCGGTCCTTTTCCCTCCTGGCCAATCACGTGGCGGATGGGCGAGGCTGAGAAGTGGAGCAAACTCTAAGCCGGCCGGGACTTTGTCTCGCAAGCTTGCCGTCGTCAAGCGAATGCGTCGAGGATTCAGTCAATTGAGCCCTCCCATTTCGAAAACACACAGCCAAACGATTGAATCGTCGGGGTGAAGACAACCATAATTCAATCCGGCAAGCCATGGCTTCACTCAGAACTTCCACCTCGGCCGCCAGCCGACTTTTCCGCAGCGCGTCCCTGCAACAGTCTCGAGCCGTTGTCGCAGGCCGCAGATACGAGAGCTCCCTCGTCCGCTCAGAGAACTCGGGCCCCGCGACGCCCCAGACCAGCGAGAAGCCCAAGAACACGCCAGACTACGTCGCTCAATTCGACAAGGCTACATCGTGAGGCGCCTACTCTGGCCTGTACTACGTCGGGCGTGTCAAGTGGGCTACGAAATTGGCTAACCGCAAACAATAAAAAACCCTTCGCCCTTCCAGAACCTTTACGCCCGTCCCCAAGCATGTTCTTGATGGTAGCGAGCCGACCGACGTCCTCCCCGCTGCCGTGCTTTCTGGCGCTCCCATGGAGCTTCAGGCTCGGACGGTCCGGTAAGCACAAAATCCAGCATTTGGGGTGGCATATCTGGAGGGCAACGGTTCTTCTCGACATCAGTCTCACACTTGTGAACAACAGCATCTACCGGCCCTCGAAGCCGGCCACGCAGTCCGGCCAGCACGGCCTGCGTCAGTGGCGCATGGACTGGGACGTCTTGGGCAAGGGTCACCGCTGGGAGAACCCGCTGATGGGCTGGCAGTCGTCGGGCGACTTCATGCAGGGCACCCACATCTACTTCAAGAGCAAGGAGGACGCCGTCGCTTTCGCCGAGAAGCAGGGCTACGAGTACTTTGTCCAGGAGCCCAACGACCGCAAAATCACGCCTAAGGCCTACGCCAACAACTTCCTGTACAGCGACAAGAAGTTGAAGCACATTAGGACCAAATAGAGAAACAGGAAAGATTTGGCTTGGTCGGACTGGTGTTTGGTTATAGAAGCAAACAGCGCAGCGGTAGACAATTGTCGTTCTTCTGCGCTGCTTGGTGCTGTAAAATACAATATGTTCAAGCATGACGAGAGAATATCCTTCGTAGGTAAATATTAAACTAACCAACCAGTACTTTGAATGAAACTCGCAGTGGTTGACAATGCTTGTAGGGCACCTAACTGAAGAGAAATGAGGAAGTGGCCTCGGCTGGTAATATTTCATGTGGGAAACTTTTGAACACCGACTGTTGAATACGTTCCAGGGAGGATTTATTAGACTAATTCAACCCCCAAATAATTGTCCGGAGCCGCAACTCATCAAGCCAACCCAACGCCAAAACATGCTAGATAAACAAAAATCTCCAGTAAAACACCAAGCCAAAATCAAGTGATCAACCAATCAAGCGGAGAACCGTGAGTGTGCTGCGCAGTGCGCAACAGTGTCAGGACTGGGACCTGCGACACTCCAATGGCTCAATCAGTGGGCTCCATCCATGGAGCCACTACAGGTAATACAAATCCGTACAAGTCATACTCTCGTTATCGCAACCTTACGTTACCATAAGCTCCAGATCGTTGTCAATACTGGCATCGGTCATGTCTCTGTCATCCTTCTCGACACGGAAGCCAAGCGGGATGTGGGATGGAAGCTCAACCTTGCGTTGCCTGGCTGTACTTTCAGCCCAGGTCCGCAGTCGGACCAGATTGCGTATGGCTGCTTCCCTCCTTTGGGTGTGCAGCTCTAGGACGGCCTTGTTGACCATTTCAGCAACCCGCCTTCTCAGGTCAGGATGGAGAAGATGCTGCAGGCTTGCTGGGAGGTTGTTCTTATCGAAGAAGAGAAGTGACATGGTGATCTCCAGCTCCTTGACAAAGGTCGCGTTAGAGGGTGCTCGGGGAGCCAGTTGCTCCTGAGCAAATTTGAGGACGTCGGTGATATCATCGTCACTCGAGACTCTTATGAGCTCAATCAATTGCAGACGGAGAAGTTCAAAGTGCAGTTTGGGGTCAACTCCCAAGATCTATGCCAATCAAGTCAGCAAGAAGCCATGTCATGTACGTGCAGAGTTATAAAAGTGGTATGCGGGGGTGTTTGCTCATGATTTTCAGTGTGGTGTTAATCATCAGTGGCACATAGGCCATATGCGTGGTGCATGTTTCTTTTTAATCATCGCAGGGTGCGTAGGTGGACAAGGACAAAATACAAATCATTCGCTTACCTCTGGATCAAGATCATTGAGACCTTCGATTGCCTGGGATATCTGACCCTTGTGGATCTGGTTCTGTATCTCACGGCGTGCTGCGATAGAGGCTATGTCCTGTTGGGCTGAAATGTTGGCTTCTTTCGCAAAGTTTGCAGCGGCTTTTGGGTAGCCTTCCATAGTCAAGTAGTCAAGAATAACGGCGTTGATGTCACTAGAGGTCCAGAGTTAGTTTGGATCGAGTAGTGGCACGATACCAAAGAGGATTGGCGCTGCTGCTGTTTCAGAACGCTTGGACACAAATTTGCTCCGCATGGTTTTTTTCTCGGAGAGATTCCCATTTTGTGAGATCATCATTTTGGTATTGCAGCAGAAGCCTCGTACTCCTCGAAAGGAAATGTCGACTAACCTCTTGGGCGACCTAACAGCAGTGACCCTCGCATCAAATGAATGCTTGATCGGCGTAGCCGTGGACGTGGTGGAAGCCTGCAGCGTATGGATTAGAACCGTGCTTTTTGAACTTCTAGGTTGGATAAATGAAGACATACATACCATGATTTCCGAGTCGTTGGCGCGAGCAGCACCTAGCGTGGGTGTAGGCGAGGACCTGTCTGCTTGCCAACGACGAAAGTGTTCGTAGAGGAATTGCCTGAATGCCGGTGCGAGGTCTGGTGAGAGAGCCTCAGGCTCGAGACTGTCGCGACCCTGCGCTGTTGACCGTGGCATAAATCGCCAGCGGGGGTTTCTATGATCGAGGTCACATCTGCGCGCTCAGCAAGCGATGGAAAACGACGGCAAGTGCAATTGATAAAGAAAAACGATGTGCCAGAAGGTATGATTGTGCTGTTGTTATGGACAGCCGAGGTCGCGCATCTCAGCCCATAATTTGGTCTGGTGCTCCTAGTCTTGTTGAGGACAAGAGACAACAACGGATGAGAAGAAGTGCGAGGGAGAAGAAATGGTGAGGAAGAAAAATCTAAGCTCGAAGTCTTTTTTCTAGACCAGACCAAGAGGCGTGGGGTCAGTTTTCCTGCCCTATCATTGGCTGCACAACGCCAGCTATTAATCAATGGGTCCCACTACAGCTATTCTATCCACCCAACCACCCACATTCGTCAACAGCACCTGGTAATCAATCACGTGCCAAGACGAAAGAGGCATTCATTCCCGTTCCCCCGCCAGCCCGTCACGGTAGTAGAGAAGAGGTAAGGCTACCAGCCTATACTGTATCTCTGCAATAGACACGTCTTTCTGTCGGCGTTTGAACATCCATTTCATCGGGCATTCCGCACGTCCACCATACTTTTGGGCTGGCTATACATCGGACGGTTTCTGAGTTTGACTCCATCCAAGCTGCGTCCATGTTGCTATAACGTGGCGGCCAATCATCCTCATCGCCAGAGACAACCCCCTTTCCGCCCCTGTGGTACAGACGCTGTGTCCCTTGCCAAAAACAACAGCAGGCTCCTGCAGCGGGCGACCCTATCTGGCCTGGCGGGTTCTCGGAGCAGTCGAGAGGAGAGCACGCATAGTACAGAGTACCTGTGTTTGGATTCGTCGAGCTGCAAGCACCATGACCACCACGGCGGACGCCAATGATACCATATCGAAACGGTACCATTATTCTCCGCCATGGGCTGACCTGAGCATCATTGGTGTTGCCGGCAGCTCTGGCTCTGGCAAGTCGAGCATTTCAGATGCCATCGTCAAGAAGCTTAACCTGCCTTGGGTTGTCATCCTCTCAATGGTGAGCCCAAGTCGATTTCTTTTTTGACTTGTCTGTGTCGTTGCTCTTTGCCCCTCCCCTGTTTTGGTATCCGAGTGTAGAATATTGTTCCACATGAATGTGGAGTTCAAGACGTTTGATCATATTACCAAGCCGTCATTGTACCTCTGAAGAGCAGCCAGGTAGCTCAAATTGCGATGGCTTGCATTGTTGGGTTGGGTATCTTGTGGTTGCATGTCTCATGCATCAGTTCAACATTCCAATTGACACTTATATCTACTCGCGCGTTAGGACTCCTTCTACAAAAGCCTCGACCCCGAATCCTCCAAGAAAGCATTCGCAAATGAATATGACTTTGATGCCCCCAATGCCATTGACTTTGACGCCCTCGTCAAGCTTTTACGTGACTTGAAGGCCGGGTATGTAGATCTTTGACGTCGTGGGGTGTCCTGTCATTGTAGTGAGGATCTCCCCCACCTCCCGAGATTTATGTGTTCAGCCGCTGATCTCCGTGTTTGCTGCTCCCCAGAAAGCGAGCAGAGATACCCGTGTATTCGTTCGTGAAGCACCAGCGCATGGAAGAAACCACCTCAATCTACTCCCCTCACGTCCTAATCCTCGAGGGCATTTTCGCCTTGTACGACCCTAGAGTACTGGAGCTCCTGGACATGAGAGTGAGTTCGCCAAAATTCTGGCTCGAGGAGTCATTTGCTAAGCCACCACCGGTCAACCAGATCTTTTGCGAGGAGGATGCCGATGTGTGCCTGACCCGCCGCAGTATGCATGCCTCTCATCCTGGACGACGTGGCGACCAAAGGAGTCTAAGTCTCATACAACATACTGACTTTTCTTTGGTACGATACTAGTTCTGCGAGATGTTCGGGACAGAGGGCGAGATGTGGAAGGCATCATCAAGCAGTGGCTTGCGTTTGTGAAGCCAAACTTTGTCAAGGCAAGCAGTTCATCACACACGGTGATCATCCTCGACTTATACATTCTAACGAGTTGCCATCTTTCTTCTAGTTCGTTGATCCTCAAAGAAAAGTTGCAGACATCATTGTACCACGGGGCGTCGAGAACAAGGTTGCTATAAGTGAGTTGCGGCTGATAAGCGGGCCTCTGCTCTTGTGCCCAGTGTCGTATGCTCATGTTACCCTGCAAAATCAGCCATGATGGTCCAGTACATCGAGCAGAAGCTTCTGGAAAAATCCACGCAGCACCGAGCAGCCCTAAACAGGCTCCAGCTTGAGTCGGTCGAGACAAAGCTCTCGTCCAAGGTTGTCTTCATCGAGCAGACTCCGCAACTGCGCGGAATAGATACCATCCTGCATGACATCGGCACGAGCAGCGAGGACTTTATATTCTACTTTGACCGGCTATCCGCCCTCCTCATTGAACTGTAAGTGTATTGGTGTGGGCTTGCTACATATGTATACAAGGGAAGCATAGCACGCAATCCTAGTCCGACGCAGCCCGCTAACCCCAAACGTACAGAGCCCTCAACAACGTCAAGTTCGAGTCCACTACAATCACAACCCCGCAGGGCTGCAGTTACAGCGGCCTCCGCCGCGCACAGGGCGACACCTCCGCCATTGTCCTGGAGCGTGGCGGGGCCGCCCTGGAGATGGGCCTGAAGCGCGTCATACCGGACTGCAAGATGGGCCACATCGTCATCGAGTCCAACGTGCGGACGGGAGAGCCCGAGCTCAAGTACCAGAAGCTCCCCCGCGACATTGAGTCGCACGGCAGCGTGCTCATGCTCGACTGCCACATGTCGTCGGGCGGGTCGGCGCTCATGGCGGTCCAGGTCCTGCTCGACCACGGCGTGACGCAGGACCGGATCGTCCTCGCCACCTACTCGGCTGGCCGCATGGGCCTGCACAGGTTGACGACTGTGTTTCCGGACATCACCGTCGTGGCTTGCAAGCTGGTGCAAGATATCGAGGAGCGTTGGATCGAGAAGAAGTATTTCAGGTGCTGAGAAACGGACCGAATGTAGTTCCGACGATTAGTATCTTAATGATTATGTGATCTTGGGCTGTAGAAAAGAACAAATCTGCGCCTATTTCGCCCTAACGGTTTGGACACCTCATCGAAAAGAAGAAACACTGTTTTGAAATACAAAAATGTAGATTTCTAGACAAATAAAACTTGGAAAGTCGAGAGGTTAGGAAAAACAAATGCTATAAAGGACAAGGTAAACCCTCGAGCCTCTAGTCATTCAACCTCCTGCGTCTGGGTTGGTAGCCGCTGATGCCGTTTCCATCCCAATCCTTCTTGTACAAATCTACATACACCAGGTCTCTTCTATTTGCTCTGATGCTGCAAGGCTGAAATCCAAATTTTAACCGTAACTGACGGGCATCAGTCCAGGGCAGTATTAATAAGCCATTAAGTCTGGATATAAACAGTTAGCGGAAGATCCGACAGGGGCTTGGGTAGGGAAACAGGATATTGTCAAAGACTTACCTCTACCAAACAGACCTCGCTTCAGCCAGTCCATGGCGAGGAGAACCCTCGTCCGAAGACTGACACTCTGTGCAAAGTACACACTGCGCCATGCGTAGACGGCCCACAAGCCACCAGTCAAGGACCAGCCCTCGCCCCAGTCGAAAACGGCCGAGTTGCCAATGTAGGCCAAGCTTCCCAGGTGCTTGTACTCGAACGCCTTGTAAATTGCCGCATCGACGTCACCATCCATGATGTCGTTGGCCCGCAGACCCGGGGCCGCCCGAGCCAGCTTGTTAAGCTTATGGGCAAGGTACTGTCCCTGCTGGTGCGCGCGCTGAGCCGTTGCCGGGAGCGAGGTCAGCTTGGAGTCGATTTGTTTCAGGAGCTCTCGAAGCTCGCCAAAGTCCAGAGTTCCGCTGTGGTCCCGGTCAAACTCGGCAAAAAGCTTGTCCAACCGCTTCAGATGACTGGCAGCCTGCGGGAAGCGCTTCTTGACATCAGCTGCCACATTTCGCCAGTCGCTGAAGTGTAGCTGGAGGGTCTGGGGGTCTTTGCCGTGCTTCCACGCATAGGCTTGCAAAAAGCTGATGATGTGGTCTGCCACGTTGTTCTGGACCGTGCTGCAGTCTCCAATGGCATACACGTCGCCGAGTGGCGTGCCTAGCAGCCTTAGGTGGCTGTCAGTCTCGAGGGCGTGTCGGTTGCCCTGCGATTCCCCGAGGCGTTCTGCGAGTTTCTTGCAGAATTCGGTCTGTGACACGCCAGTGGACCACAAGCAGAATCCCATTGGAAGCTCCTTGGTGATCAACTGACCATCCGGGCCTTTCTGCGTGAAGATGATTCGATCCTTTTTCACCTCGGAAACTCGAGAATTTGTGAGGATATCAACCTGATCCCTCGCGAATCTTTCTTCGGCATATTTGGAAACGGTCTCGTCGTATGTGTTCAGGATGTGCCCTCTTGATTGAATAAGGTGCACGGATATCTCGTTACGCAACAGCTTTGGAAAGTGTTGAGTAAGGTCCTCATTGAGCAGGTCGAATAGCTCAGCCGCGAACTCGACGCCCGTTGGGCCACCGCCGCTGACCACAAAGGATAGTAGGCGTTTACGCTCATCGTCAGGGGTGGTTGGGAGGGATGCCAGTTCCAGATTGTGGACGATTTGGTTCCTGATCTTGCGGGCATCCCGAATATCTTTGAGGAAAAAGCAATTTTCGAGGCCCTTGACCCCATGGGGATTTGTGCTCGATCCCACTGCAACTACCAGCTTGTCGTAGGGCACATAAAAGCTCTGAAGTTTTCCTGAAGCATCTTTTTGTGACACCTCGACTAACTTATGACTGAAGTCCACGTCGTCGGCATTGGCTATGTATAGTGAGTATGAGCAACGGTTTCCCTTGATATAAAGACAGCAAAATGGGGTTTTGCCATCGGGCCTCACTACATGACCCGGCTTCAGAGGATTGCACTCACCACGCAAAAAGTGCCCGCCCACCCGATGAAGTATTCTACGGATTGGTTCCACCAGGGACTTGAGCTCAAGTGTACCGACCGTAGCCGACGGCAGCATAGGCGTGAAAAGAAAGTAATTCGCTTGAGATGTTGTACTGTTAGCTTTAGTGATGGTAGTAGCCTCTGAGTATTCCCAGATCTCAAGCTGGATCCCAGTCACATCGCTCCTTGGGTAGCACCGAATCCCATATTCACTTATCTCATCGTTCCTGAAAACCGATTGTCAAGCAAGGGCTCATTACTAACCTGGAGATATAACAGTGACGTTCCAGTCTTCAGGATTCAACTCCTTCAGGATGGCAACGCCGCCCCATCCTCCTCCTAGGATGACGAGTCTTGGCTTCTCTTTCCGTCCCTTTGCAACGTCATTCTCGTTGTCGTCGAGATATGCCTCCAGGATGGGGAGGTTCTTCGGCCCACCCCGACGCGGGTTCAGCGCTGCTCGCGCAACATCAATCTCCTCATGTGAGGCGGACTCCTTGTATGTTGATGCATCGTAGAGAAAGAAGGCAATGACGCCCAGGCCGAGAAAGGCGATTGAGCTCCCAAGCCATGCGGCGGCTCTGTACGCCACCCTCAAGGCCTTGGATTGCAGCCGTGGAGTCGCATTGGCGGATAGGTATCGGACGAACTGGCGTTGATGGACCGAGTCGAACCGAAATGGTGAGTTGGCAGCAGCTGTGACCTTGGTGGCCCGGTGCGCCGATCGGACGTTCAGTCTTGGGCTTGCAGCCAACGAGCGCTTTGACAGTAGAGTGACTGGCAGATGGCCTCGCGGACGGATTATTGACCTGGAGGCAGCTTGCAGTCGCAGGCCCTGATGCCTGACTGGAAACATGCTGGATGTGCCCTTTGGCGCGGGACAGTTGTCGTGTGGATGTATCGGTTATTGAACCATTGCTTATCGCAGGCGACCGCGACTAGGCTATTTCGAAGCGAGCTTGGAGGGACAAGAACAGCCAGCAGGGCCCTTGTGCATACAAAGTCGGAGCTGTCGGAATTCTTTTGGTGAAATTCAATGATATGTATATTGTTGATTGATGTTTAACGCGGCATTTGGGGTGCTTGACTTAGGAGCTTACTTTGAGTGTCGTTGCGTCATTGCGGGTCTGTTGACTTGAGGAGATCGAATTGGACGAAGTCATCTTGACAGCATAAACATTGCTTATATAATCTGAAGTAACGTACCTTGCAGATGGACAGCCTACAGGTCAAAGGTAGGTGTAGGTACTCATAACTACTCCCAAATGACTTGATATTTGAAGTTTCAAGCCAATAGCGTTATTTGCCTACTTTTTAAAGGATCTTGTTAAGTCAAGTAGGTCGGTAATTACTCAATCACGAATCTAGTAATAACTTGGCAGAGTAGGTAGGTAGACAGGATTCATGATCTTCCAGCCTCGCTCTGTTTTGACCAGAGACCTTGCAGATTTTATGTTTCCTTGGATGATATAGAGAGAAAGCTGTGCTCGTGTCTTGCCCTTAACTAACCTTTTGGATCTAATAATCATTTACAGGAAATAAACAAGCCCGTCCACCGCGAGCGGGGGATTAATATCATGCCCGAAGACCCCTGTATTTTCGAGATGCGCTGTGCTCAGCTCACTCCGTCCCATTTGTCCCACTTCACTTCCAGCTTCAAGCCTGCTTCCGGAATCCTACAAAATAAATGATTGGGAGATAAAGGCTCTCTGCGGACAACACCAATGGATCACGCCGTGCTTATGCCTTAGGCGTGCAAAGTGTACGAGGCTAGCTAGTTCTGAGATGGGCCCGCTGCTTGGGATTTGGCGTCTTACATTGCTGACAAGGGTCTCGGAATCTCGGAACCACAAAGTTGCGCTGGTAAAAGAGCCTCGTTTGGCCTTGGGTACCCTGATTTTAGAGGTCTCTTGTTTGCTATACTTGCCTAAACGGATTCTCACGGTGGCATGCGGCGCATTTGTCCATATCATTACTTCCTTCGGGGACTTTTTGTTTTTTGTTTTTTTTTTCTTTACTTCCATAGCGAACGTTGCAAGCTGTCTTCGTTCATCTCATCACGACCAAAGAAAAAAAAAACAAATCTGGCAGCGATAGCACGCAATACTTGCCACACCCTTTCGAGGCACCGAGTATCTGCACTCCCTCGGTATCAGGTGAAAAACCACAAGCCTTTCCAAGACAACATGTTCGCGTCCACATCCCAAGGGCAGGCGACCGGAGCGGTTGACTCCATCAACCGGCCTCGGACTGGAGTACTTCGGCGGTCGTGCGAGGCTTGCCGCTCGCTCAAGGCACGTTGTATTGCGCTGCCAAGCCCAGGGTCAAGGTGCTGCAAAAGGCTAGTATTATGATACTCGGAATCCCGGTGTTTGCGGACCTGTTCCTACAGTTTCTCGTCTATCTCTCTTGCTTCATATGGAATCAGCTAACATTTTTTCTTCTTGGTTCTTTGTGTAGATGTGTGGACCATGGCCTCGAATGTGTATTCGAGGAAGCCATTGCCAGGCCAAAGAGAGTCCGCACCACAGCGTAAGCCGCCGTTTTCCTTCTTCAACACTTCATCCAATATCATTACTGAAAGCTTCAAAAACTTCATAACCTGCACTAGATAATCCCAGTAATTCCAGTGAAGGCTAACACACTACCTATTTACCTATGGGCTCACAGTCGTAGCAGAGTCAAGGATGTCGAGGAAAAGATTGACAGCCTCATCGCCCTCATCGCCGCCAAGAACGACACAGACACAAGCCTGATGGAAAAGAATGTCCCCAGGCTATCAGTCCCGAGCTTCATGGACCCCCAGGGACTCTCGCCCTTGCCCGACATCATCAAAGGCCCCGGTGGGTTGTCATTTTATGATTTTGGGCTCCCGGCCGCCTCACCCATGGCGGATCTCTCTCTGTCCCTGGGCGTAAACGACGTCATCTCCAAGGGCATCGTCACTTACGAGGCCGCCCTGGGCTACCGGGAATCCTTTGCTGCCGACGCCGACCTGATGCCCTTCATCGTTCTAGCGTCACACATGACCTTGGATTTTCTGCGTAGGGAGAGGCCATGTCTGCTCCTTGCTATCATGGTTGTCTGCTCCGAGAGTCCTGTCCAGGAGACTCTGGTTGGGGAGTTCAAACGCTACATTGCACAGAACTTCATGGTCGAGGCTCAACGAGGGATTGACGCAATGCAGGGCCTCATCGTGTTCTGTAACTGGTATGACTGTTGCCTTTTTTTTTCTCTTCCCTAAACCGGCTAGAAATAGGCCATCCATGATTCTAACCAGGCGCAACGGAAATATACAGGCAAAATAGATGTGCAAACCCCATCATCCAGCAGCTGTACCAGCTTACGCAGCTCATGGCTTCTCTGGCGGCCGAGCTGGGCCTGCCTTCGCTGGCGGCCATGAGGGACATGGGCAACAGCAAAGCTAACACGTCCCGCTCCATCCGGGAGATGAACTCGCAGTACTGGGACAACCTAGAGAGGATGAGGACCTACCTCGGTTGCTACCACGTCTCCCACTGCGTCTCCGTCGGGGTCAGGAAACCCACGCACCTCCTCCACAGCAGGAGGATAGAAGAGGCCGCCAAGGTGATTGCGAGCCTGGAGCACACCCCGACCGACAGCCTGATACCGCACCACGTCCGCCTCCAGCGGCTGACCGAGGACGTCCAGAGGACGTTTGAGTACAACGACCCCGATGGCGTGGACGAGATGGACGCCATCAAGACACGCGCCATGGTCAGCATCTTTGATCGGCAGCTCGCCCAGCTACTAGACGGGATGCCGCCAGAAATACGCCAACGAAGTTCGTCCATCTGGCCCCCTACATATTTCCCCAACTCGTCTCTTTTCTTGCCACGAAAAGCTGACCCGATCTGTCCCCACGGAAATCAGCCGATATACAACTAGAATCCCTCTTCATCCGCGTCTACATCGCCGAGGTAGGCCTCCAGACACCCCCGGGCCACGAAGCCATGCCTCAGCCCTGCTGCGACTGGTGCGGCTCCGCCCACCGCACCGAGCTCGTCATATCCTGCGCCCGCGCCGCCCAGCGGTACCTGGACTACTACGTCGCCCTCCCGGACGCGGTCGTGACCAGGCTCAACGTGCTGCAGGTGGGCCGCCACGTCTACGCCGTCACCACGCTCGCGCGCATCCTGATGCACGACCACATGTGGTCGCTCGACGCGGAGCTGCTGGCGGGCCTGTCGTCCGCGGGGGTCTACCTCGAGGCCGCGGCGCGGAGGCTCGAGGCGCTAGTTAAGGTACTGCCCGGTGGGAGGCAGAAGCAGGACCTG
>JASAOQ010004301.1:33497-48094 GCA_031306065.1 Pseudopyricularia cyperi | reverse complement strand
GTGTTATATAGGTATATATATATATATATATCTATGGTTTGTTTAAAGTCTTTCCAACGGTTACCTTTTCCCAACCAAGATTAAGTGGCTTTTAGTCTGCCTACCTAGGTAACTTTCATTTACACCACTCTGTTAAAAGTAATACATTAAATTAAACCCTTTGAAATCATCGACTGTCCCAAGTCCTGTCGCAATCCAAGGGTCTTCCCAATATTCGGGGGATTGTCTGCAATATAAAATGTACGTGCCTGCCTACCTAGCTAGCTAGGTAGTCATTATAGTGACGAGCGTGATCATAGAGCCACATGTCACTGGACTTCAACCCTTGGTCAAATGGCTGTGCCATTGTTTTTCACAGCCATATATGAAAAGGCCTTCCGCGAGACGGTTATCGGGAGTTTTGTTGTTATCGTCGACGGATTCCCCCATTGGCCGATCCTGCCTACGAGGGCAGCTATCTTCTTTGTTAGCTCAAACAGGATCGTATTAAAATCTCCAGCAGGGTCATCTTGTGATCGGTCTACCTTCCAAGCCGTGTTGGCGGTTGCACAGAGCTCAAGCTGGTTTGTTGGCGACACTCGAAGCGAGTCCTGCCAGCCCATCATGACCTCGACCTGTCAAGAAGTCTACACACGCGAGCGGTGGACATACAACCCGGGCCAACCGGACGATGCCAACGGCTTTCCGTGCAGCGTATACGCGTCTCGATTTGTCGGGTGGTGGACGACAGTGCCATCGACTCACATAATGTTGATACGTACTTGGTGATATCCTCACTAGCCTTGCATACACGCACTCAGTCGCCACGCTCGTAGTGGTCCGCTCCGCTGAGATAAGCGCTGGTGATACCCTCCGCTGCCATGTATACGCGTAGTTGTTCTTCCCCGGGAACATCTCCTTTCAATACATGGACGAGCAAGTGGCTCATGGCTGCAGAAGATCAGCCAGAACTGCATGCCATGGCCAGCAGGGCAATGTTGAACACCATCAACCACCGTCACCACTTGGTCTCCCCAAGCCAATTGGGCGCCCTGCGATGCGTTTTACCCAGCCGTTATCTCTTGTCATACCCTCACCTTCCATTTTTTTATGTGGCTCACTCATCAGCAGTCCAATCGGGTTGTGCAAGTAGTTGAGGTGTTTCGAGGAGGGGCCCTGCAAAGAACTTTGCCCATGATCTTGGGCAGGCTACCTAAGTACTATGTAGTTCTGTGCATAAACCCGGATGCTCAGCCCCCGAGGGTTGGTCGATATTGAAGTAAAACCAGAGAGCACACGGCTAATATCATCTGGGTTTGTCGAAAAGGCTCTGTTTCGCAAAAGTCTCGATAAGCGTCAAGGTATAAATGTCCCTGAAACCATCGCCCCCTCCCGCAAATTCCCTTGCGGATGAGAATAGTTTGTATGGTTCTCATACATTCAACAGAGAATGTCTGCCAACTCAGGCCTCAAGGGGGTCTGCCACATATGCGGCCACCAGAACGACGGACACAACCAGGAAACATGCAACGGATACGACAGAAGAAGAACAGGGACGGTCAAGAACAAGAGCTATGTGTCAGTTGTAGAAAGATTTGGAAAAAATGCCAAGTAGGCGGGCATGAATACATGGGCAGCCGCAAAAACGCGTACGTGGTTTGCCAGAGCTGGCCTTCGCACCCTTCCGGCAGCCCTCTTGAGACTGAGCCAGAGGGGATTTACGTCTATGCCCCGGACGGCATGGTTGCAAAAATCGGCGAAGTTATGTGGGTACATGACGAACAGCACAAAAAGTACTATCACATTGATGGCGGTGACAAGGTGGTATGGGAGGACGAGCATGGCGAGTCATCGTCGGCAGCGCAATAGAGCTGCAAAAGACAAGTGACAGCCCGCAAATTCGAGTCTCCCTAGCTGTTCAGTGTTCCAACCCACTCCTCACACCTTTCCCAATTGCTTGATGTAGGAGATTTCTCCGGATCACTAGATGTCTGAGAGAACTCAGAGGCGTCGTCGTTGTCGTCGTCATTATCTACCATGAGACCATTTACTGTTTTAACCGACCCAACCCAATGATGGGTGTATATGTCCCTTCCAGCTGGCTCCAGTTGCGACATTGCCCATCGAAAAATATTGGCCGTAGCCACCTTCGATGCATCGCAGCGCTTGGGGCCCTCGTCCGTGGTCGGTTCAATGCCTTGCGTTCCGGACGTCGAAACCTCGCCCTCCCAGCCAGTGAAATGGTCTTTCTCCTGATTTGCCTCTTCCACCAACGTCTTCTCCCGAACCAGCCATGTCCACCGAGCATATCTCCAGCAGTGTCTTGCACAGGTAGTGCACAACCGCGCCGCGATGTCAACGTCGTCCAAGGCCAGCGAGCCGAGCGGCGGCCATGGACAATTTGGGGTGTTCCTAAAATTCAGGCCTTCGGGTCCAGTATACCATGTTTGGTGGCGCAAGCGATAGATGTCCTCCCGCGAGACCCGTCCGTCCTGTCGAATGTACGGCCCCGAGCCCGGCAAATCCATAAATGATGTCGGCGATCTCGTCCACGCCGAAACCTCTGGATGCTGCCGATTGAAAGTCATATGTTCAAGGAATCGAACGATACCGGCCGGGGTGCTGGCAATACCGCACTCGAGTGCTCCGTACCATAGAGGCGCGATCCGCGGCCGCCTGAGCGCGAGGACGTGTGCCAAAAGCTCCACGTTTCCGCCCTCCACAAGAGGCTTGATGGACTGAAGGGCTCCATCGTACCAGGGACTGACCAGGTTACAGGGTACATCTGGCTCCCAAAAGATGCCCCAAGGCACCGAGCGGAGGAACATGGGGTTGAAGCTCAAGGTCATGTACCGGGGGAGTCTACCATACTCTAGGTAAACGCTTGAAGACTCAGGAACCAGCGGCGGTGGCGATGTCGCATCTTGCCTAGCAAGCGTCGGCCGTGGGAGGCTGATTAAGGACCGGGTCTCTTGGTGGAGCGGCGTCATCAGCGCCATGGCGAGTGCAAGCGTAACTTGGCTCTCGAGGCCGTGTCTGGCCGCGAACCGGGCCAGGAAGTCGGCGGCTTGTCTGCCCGAGGGTGGCCGGACTGGTGACGAGGACGGCGCAAGCGGTGGCGCGATACAGGCTTGGAATGCGACCCCGATTTCAGACCGGAATTCAACTGCCCACAAGGGCAGACGCGACTTGATAGGCCTATACCCTAGGCCTCGAGAGCAGAGCGCCTTCCACCAGCGGAGCTCCTCCTCAGAGACCTCGCCGAGATCGACCTCTATGGTTTGTGTCGGTGGCGGTTGTGATGCAAAACGAAGATCCCTGACGTAGAGCATGTCGATGCGCATCCTTTCCAGAAGCGTTGCACACAAGATGTAACTCCATCCTAGGAAGAGGAAAGCGAGGCCATTAGATTTGTCCGCAAAAGCAAACCGGTCCTGGTCCGAGATCGCACACTTGGTCACTGTGGTGACGGTGGGGTCCCAGCGCTTTTCACTCTCGGTCATCGTTGCGGTTTCGGAGGACGGACACACGCATCCTGTAGAAGCCAGCTCCCAGGTGCCCTGCCCAACAAGGTCCGTGACGCCCTCCAGGTCGCCCGGTAGCGCGGGCAGGCCCTGGGCAAGAATCGAGAGGTCCACTGTACCATGCTGCATGCGCATCGACTGGGCCCTCGCCAGTAGGTCTCGCCAGATGGCATTGCTCCTGGCGCGCATCCGACGCACTTCGTCCGGCGGCGGAATCACCGGATCGCCTGGGATGTATTCGTCTTCAGGATCAGGCACGCCTCGGAGCCGAGGTGGGAGTTCATCGGGTTCACCGTCCGTGCTGCCGCTGCCACAGGAAGACTCGTGACTACTGCTGCCGGATGGAGGAGGCATGGTCATAGCCGGTGTAGTGGCCATTCATCGACCGACTGAGAATGACAGCTTTGCGTGTGATGGTGGTGGTGTGGGAAACAACAGCTCTCCGGTGTGGCCACCAGGAGGTTGCCCGATTGTTGTTCTCTGCATGGCAGTCGTAGCTGGCAGTATCTTGTACGGCTCGGTTCACGTAACACGAACAAGAAGTCATACGCTTCACTCAAAGCCCGACCCTATCATGTCATTCGATTTTAGGGTCATGTGTTTTATAACCCAGCTGCCTAAGGCCCTCAGGAGTCCCTCCCGAACCACCATCACGCCACTCAGTGGGCCCAGAAGACAAGCTGGGCCATCCCTGACGGCCCGCTGGAGCTCCCGGCCATGGCAGCTAGCACGGTAATAAACTAATTACGTCAACTCCCCACAGGCAAGGTATGAGGTAAGCTCCTACCTACCTAACACCTCTTGCACGCATTGGATCTCAATCCAAGTGACACCACCATAATCTACCACCAGCACACCATCACAAACCCCAAACAACCAACTCACATACACAACTATGCTTCGCCAATCCATCACCAAGGTCGTCGCCAGGCCCGCTGCCAGGCTCCCCAACTCCATCGCCTCTTTCTCGACCTCAGCACTCAGGATGGCCGAGGGTGATCTCGGCTCTACGCCCAAGACGGGCGGCGGGTGAGTGGGAAATATCCGGGGGCGCCGCGGGTTCTCTTGTTTTGATTCAACAATCAATTCAGTGCCGCAGGACATCGGGCTTCCGGCTCAATCTCCTGCGTCTCGTACACTTCGAAATGGCAAGATCAATCGCTAACATTATGCTTTCCACACACACACAGCGACGCCTTCCAGAAGCGCGAGCGCGCCAGCGAGGATTATGCCATTCGCCAGCGCGAGAAGGAAAAGCTCCTTGAGCTGAGGAAGAAGCTCCACGAGCAGCAGGCTCATCTCAACAAGCTTGCCGAGCATATGTACGTAATGCAGCACTGGACCGCATCGCGGTCCCGAAAAAATTTAAAGTCAAAGCTGACACATGCACGACCATCTACACAGTGACGAGCTCACCAAGAGCCAGGGAGGCGAACAGAACTAAGCCGACCAGACCAGCATTCAGACTATTTGAAACGACGGTATGCGCCGGGAATCACACGAAAGGGCAACATGCCGGCTGCAAATAGACAATGGGGACTCCAAAAGCTCTGCTCCGTCATAATCACGCATTCGTCTAACTAGTTTTTGTACAATTACTCCTGTTGTAAACAAAGCACTGTGTCTTGGTGCTGTGCATGCCGAATCCAACCCACGGAGGGCCTCCGGGCTCCGAAAACATATGACCTTGGGGAAAATTCTGTATGGGTGACACTGATATTAATTGGCTCCATAGAACCTTGACCTAGTCGATGTCATGCCAGAATAACAAAAGCAGGCCAAGTCAATGACTTCTTGCGTCTTAACGTCGGCCCATGTAGGAGCGATAGAAGCTGTCCGTTGAGTCACCTTCATCGCCACCATGCCCTCCACCGTTGCTTCCAGCCTTTTGCGCCGCTGTAACCTTGGCCTGAAGAGCAGAAGCATTGCTGTCGATCCATTGGAGTTGGCTGAGGTGTCCGTTGAGGACACGAACAATTTGCGCAAGCTGAATTTACAAGTAGCAAGCAAGATACATCGTTAGTATATACCTCGTCGAGCAGCGTATGCTGAAAAACATCTCTCCAGGTGCTTGCATGACTTACAGGGTCGTCAGGCTTGCTGCCTTTGCTGATTGTACCAGAGATTTCATTGATCTCCTTGATCATTTGGCCCAGGTCTTTGCCCATCTCATCGAGGCGGTCGGTGAGGCGTTCCGCGAGCTTGTATGTCCGCTCGCGCTCCTGGTCAGGTCCTGCAAGCTGCTCCTCCTTGCCGATCTGTCGAGAGAACATGTCATTAACTTCCTGCTCGTAGCGGTCTAGCCAAGACGCAAGTTCATCTTGCTGGCTCTCGACGGACTGGAGCTGGCGCTCGATTTCGTTGCTGGCACGCTCAGCCTCGTATGTCTCCAAGTACAGCTTCTGAATCTTCTCTCCGTTCTCAACGAGGAGCCGATCCCAAGCCGCCACCTTGGAGGCCTGGTCCTTGAACTCCTTCTGGTATTTGTTGAGGTCGGTTGCCCAACGCGTCATGATCTCATCCATTGTCTTGTTCTTCAGCCTCGGCAGCGATGACGTAGGACCCATAGTCGAAGTGTTCAACGCAGGCGTGGCAGCTTGTCCGGCAGTCTTGGAAGCCTCGGCTGATGTTGCAGGCTTGAGAGCGCCACCGAGAAGGCCAGGTGTGCCCGCTACTGCCGTTGTGCCTGCAGTTGTAGTAGTAGTTGATGCGGCTGGCTGTGTGGTGGATGTCGCCGGCTTGGGCGCGGCTGCCCCAAACAAACCTCCCGACGAAGGTGCTGTCGATGCTGCCCCAAACAATGATGACGCCGGTGCAGCTGCCGTTGTAGCAGCAGGAGCCGCCGATGCAGCGGATGTGGTAGCTGGTTTGGCGGCGGCAGCGCCGAAAAGGCTAGATGGGGCGGCTGCCGAAGTTGCTGGGGCAGCCGCGCTACTCGCAGGGGTGCTTGATGCCGCAGGGGCGGCGCCAAATAACCCGGAAGTCTGTGCGGGCTGAGTGGAAGAGGTGGTAGCAGTCTTAGCCCCGAAAAGGCCGCCGCCCAGAGCTGGTGCCTCTGTTGATGCTGGTTTGTTGCCAAACAAACCTCCAGAAGCAGGTGTGGCTGCCGGGGCGCCGCCAAACAGCGAGGACGGAGCTTTGTTTGGCTGGCTTGCGCCGCCAAATAGAGGCGTTCCCGAAGCTGCGGGTTGCGACGCAGGTGTACTGGAAGTTGCCGATCCCAAGGTTGTCTTAGGAGCTCCGAAGCTCAACGTCGAACCTTGTGCAGTGCCGGAGGAAGCCGGTGCGGCTCCAAACAAGCCTGGTTTCGCAGTATCAGTGGGAGGAGGTCCAGCTGGTGTCGTCGACGGCATCGGGAACAGAGGCTTCAATGGCGTTGTTGAGCCAAGAGTAGCACCAGAGTTAGCCCCAGCAAACAGGCCACCTGCAGAGGGGGCCGCTGAGGCGGCACCTGAAGCGGCGCCAAACAGTGGCGGCGCCGGAGAACTCGACGTCGTAGGCTGAGCTGCCGCCGAGCCGAATAGTCCTCCTCCTGTGGCAGCTGGCTTAGCATTGTTGCCAAAAAGACCACCGCCGCTGCCGGCTGCAGATCCAAACATCGGAGCGCTGGAAGGAGCTGCTGATGTTGTGGGTGTGGCAGCAGGCTTGGCGCCGAATAGGGACGGTGTCTGTGTTGTGGATGCTGCGCTCGCGCCTCCGAAAAGGCCGCCGCCGGTGCTCGGCTGAGCAGCACCTGTTCCGGTAGCCGGTGTTGATGTGTTGCCGAAGTTGAAAGGCGGCTTGCTGGTGCCTGCTGTTCCGAACAAACCCCCTGAAGCCGGAGCTGAGGTTCCCGGTGCACCAGCCGGAGTGCCAAAGTTGAAAGACATGCTCGCGGTATCCGGGACAGGGACGGGGGTCTCTCTGTATCGACTGGTAGAGGAATGGTGTTTGAGGCGAAGTGACGAGGTGGGATTATCGCAAGGCGTGCGCGCTCGCACAAAGCAGCCCAACCTACTCGATGTCCAGCGCAGCCACTATGCCCTCGGTGATTGAGGTGCTGCCGAAAAAGGTTGTTAAGATTGATGAGTTAGGATGTGAAGGTGTCGGACGAAGATTGGCGGCTAGCTGCTGTCAACGAAGGGACGAGGCGCGACGCGGTTTGAATCTCTTCTGATTTCTTTTGGCGGCCTTCACAAAAGCTGGTGTCCCACTTCAAGCTTGTCTGCAGCCAATCACAAGCCTGCCAACACTGACAAAGTGGAGTGCACTCATCCGCTGGGGTTATCCATGCTGGCGACAGACATCATCGCAAGAACAAGGTATGGTTTAAAACACTCTCCTTTCTGAAGGGGCCCCTGTACCGAACATCGAAACAAATAAATAGACGAACATCAGTTGATCTTTGCCGCTTGTCTACTTCACTGTGCCACCAAATCAATATACACATCTTGTCGATTCTCCAGAGCGTTTCTAGGCGGCCCGCATTGCCCGTCTCGCCCCCCCAAACATGGCTGAGGTTGAAGACAAGCTGGCTCCTCCTCCAGCAGGGAGCCACACCGAGGACCCGGGCGCCCATGAACTTGGTGGGTGTGGTCCCCAATACATCATGCACGTATTCCTCTGCGCAAGGGGGATTCGATGCGCTGACACACATGGCCCGTTCCTATAGATTCCGACTCCAACGACCACTTCTCAGATGCACAGTCGGCGCCCTCGGCCTCGGGCAGGACGTCCCCCGCACTCCCCAAGACCCGAGTCGAAAAGGTCGACAACGAGCCGTCCTTTGGCGAGGTCCCAGGGACTGAGGCCTACGAGAAGCGAACCAGCGACGCTGAGCCCGACGAGATCGCCGTCGTGCCGGACTCCTCCTCTTCCAAAGCCCCCGAGGCCGGGAAGGAGGATGATGCGGTCCCCAAGTCACCAGTGCCACTTACTGTCGTGGAGGAGGTCGAGGACTCCGCCGGTTCTGTAACACACCATGGGAAGCCTCACGATTCGGATCCCGCCCCGGACAAGGTGGTGAAGTTGGACGAGGGCGGCAAGGCTGACGACGAAGGTAACTAGTTTCTACTCCTATAGAATGGTGGGGCATCTTTCAAGCTCAACTCCCTTCTCTCGCACTTTCTTTGTCTTGTAACTATGGGGTATTCTTGTATTGACGGACTTTTTTCTTCGCACACAAGAGCCAATAGATACTACAGTAGCCACATCAAATCCTTCCTCTCCAGCAGAACCTGAAGCCGCCCCTCAAAGTCCACAAAGTCAAGAAAAAAATGTTATAAGTGCTTCGCCTGACGAACAAGGCAGTAATGATGATGGTGGTGGTGATGAGGAGAACGACGACGATGAGGGCGATTTTGGTGATGACTTTGACGACTTTGAGGAGGGAGGTGGCGACGGAAACGATGATGATTTTGGCGACTTTGACGACAGCTTCCAGGAACCGGTAGCACCACCAGAGCCCGTCGCTCCTCCAACCGCTGCGCAGCCACCGGCGGCTTATACGCTCTCATTTGTACGATTTGACTTGCCTCACATGCCACGATGCTGTTTGCCCTGCGGAATACTGATCTAGTACTCTTAGACCGTCCCGGACTTCGACGGTCTCGACGCCGACGCAGTCATGGCCGCGACGGAGCCCTACCTGAACGCCATCTACCCTCCCGATGACGACGACGTCGACGGAATAGCTGTAAAGCATCAGTACACGACGGACAACCCGATATTTCAAACCCCGCGCAGCGCATCCCTGTGGGCGCAACTAGTCGCGCCACCTCCGCTGCAGCCGCCGGACTGGATCCGCTCCCGTATCCGGCGGCTCTTCCTCGTGTCCCTTGGCGTGCCCGTGGACCTGGACGAGATCCTGCCGGCGTCCAAGCAGAAGAAGCTGGTTCTGCCCTCCCTCCACCGCACGGGCAGCAGCGGATCCCTCCGCACGTCCATGGACTCGCGCAACGTCTCCAGGCTCAAGCAGGAGGCGGGAGCGTCCACCACAAGCCTCGACTCGCAGGGTAGGAAGAAGCCGCGCCAGAGCGGCGACGCCGGCGCGGGCGCGTCCTCTTCCAAGCCGCGCAAGAAGAACGAGCCCGTGGAGCCCGACTTGGACCTGGTAGCTGCCAAGCAACTCTGCATGACCACCGATCAGGCCCTGGATGGCATGACGGATCAGGAACTAAAGGACCACGTTGCCAGCTTACAGGCGATCGAAGGTTCCGCCAGGGAAGTATTAGAGTATTGGCAAAAGCGCACCGACGAGAAGATCGGTGACAGGGAGGCATTTGAAGGCGTCATTGAAAATTTGGTCAAGCACGCGAGAAAGGTCAGGAAATAGACAGGAGGTCTCATGTCACGAATCTCTAGAAAATGTAATAAGCATGATGGAGCTCTCATGCCTCAGTCTCCAATCTTTCAAATATTGTGATGATTCCATTGCCACCATGTGACTTCTCAGCCTCAAACATGTGACAAGTGCGAAATTGGTACTGGTACCTAGTTTGAGGTCGGATGGGCACGCATTAGGGACAGGGACGCTCTCAAATCATAGAACATCATACCATGAGCCAGCCCCAAACAAATAGCAGGATATATCACAACAGCGGCAGGGCGGAATACATGGCTTCAATAAACATCGTGAAAAGTCTTGAATTTTTGGCAATATCATGGCTCAAATCGCTGATACTGCCTGGAGCCACTGCCACCTATTCTGTCAAGGATATGGACTTTTTTCTTTCTTTTTGCGCCAAACTACAACCCAATCACACCGAGCCTCTATGTGGTTGGCTCAAGCGTCTTGCCTCTGTTGATGGTCAGCACTGAATCAGTTCAAGTTTGATCGGGCAAGGAGACTTACGCAGCTATAGTTGCCCAGCCGATCAGACGCCAATGTTTCTCGATACGTCGGCTCAGCGCGACCTTCTCTCCGATGTTCGTGCATGCCGGGCTTGTAAGAATCAGCTTCGCGGCGTCCTTCTTGATAGCGGAAACCTTGGCACCCGTTGATGTTGAGCCAATGTTGACCATGATAACCTCGTTCTTCTGGAGCTTCTCAACCTTGGCTTGCTTTCCATCGGCAGTCCTGACACCGAGCAGCCGACGGAGCAGGTAGAAGTTGACCTCGATCTCGCTGTAAATATCTGGCAGACGGCCCTTGAGACCCAGGACGTGACCGACAAGACGATCTGCTCTGCAGAGTGTGGGGTCGATCCGGGTACCGACACCAATCAGGCCACCTGGCACAGCGTACTTGAGCTCGTTTGCTTCGGAGTTGAGGGACACGATTCGGCTGAAGATGGGCGTGCACTGGAGATCACCCTTATCGTCTCGAGTAACAATGCCGGGCCTGATCTCGATCTCGTCGCCAAGTTTCAAGATACCGTGCAGAATACTGCCTCCGGCAACTCCACCCTTCAGGTCGTCAATTTCGGCACCAGGCTTGTTGACATCGAAGGAGCGGATGACAATCATCTGAGGGTCGACAGAGAAGTCTCTAGGGGGCACGGGAACTGTATTGACAATAGCCTCAACGACAGCGTCCACGTTGAACTTGAGCTGTGCCGAGATGGGGATGATGGGGCTCTTTCCGGCGACTGTACCCCTGATGAACTTGAGGATTGACTGGTAGTGTTGCTGGGCAGCCTCCTCCCTCATCAAATCGACCTTGTTCTGCAGAATTATGATGTTCTCGAGCTTCATGATCTCAATAGCAGCAAGATGCTCGGAGGTTTGGGGCTGGGGGCAAGACTCGTTTCCGGCAATAAGCAAAAGCGCGGCGTCCATGACCGCGGCTCCTGACAACATGGTGCTCATCAGAATATCGTGACCGGGGCAGTCAACGAAGCTATCAGCCCGAGTTAGCGCATGTCTGAATCGGCGAGAACAAGACAAGAGATGGATCCAGCGATCAAATGGTAAGGCCAACATGCTGCGCCAAGCCTCGCCAACGTCCTCTGGTAGGCATCAACAAGTATCAACCAAGGGGGTGGGCGCAGACTCACGAGACGTGTCGCAAAAGTTCATATTTACCCTCGCACCCTTCTCGCTCACAGGGAGGGTCTACCTCCTTGTCGCTCTTGTAGCTACGGAATGCAGTGGGACGAGGACACTTTGGGTTATTGCACTTGTAGATTTTGGCGTTGGCGTAACCGAGCTTGATGGTGATGTTGCGGATCAGCTCGTTCTTGAAACGAACGGTCTGGACGCCCGAGATGGCCTTGACGACGGTCGATTTACCGTGAGCGACATGGCCAATCGTTCCGATGTTGATGGTGGCTTGCCTGGCGATAATCTCAGGCGTGAGAGGGTTCAGTTTGCTGACGTCAAGGTCCTTGGGATCTGTTTGCGGTGGCAGCTCAGGGCGCTGGACTGGGGGCGGGGCAGCTGCGGTCTTCTTCAGCGCCGACTTGAGAGGCTTCTCTTCGATCTCGCCATCGGAGTGGTCCTGGGGGTCGAGGCCGGGAGAGTCCGGGCCCGAGTCCGACTCGGACTCGATGTCGTTTCCAAACTTGTCGCCGCTCGACATTTCGATGGCGGGGCAGATATGTCAACCTTGCAATGCTATGCTGGCAGAGCCGTGGTGCGATCCTCTATGGCCGGCTTCGAGAGCGCCAAGGCGGATGATAATTTTTCTAGGTCAAATGCTTCAGCGGAGCTTGAAGAGACGTGATGATTGCTGGTGGATTCGCGCCGGTCAAGGCTGTTCGAGATTTTGATAGTTTGCCTCTAGGGAATTTTAGTGTGCAGTTGTTTCAACCCACCTATTGAGTCACTTCCAGCCCAGCCATACTTTTGCACTAGACCATTTTCGGCCGACGCGGGGTAGATAAGATAGACGCGACTTGGAATAAAACTCGACCGTAAAAGCACTTTAGTGAAGTCCTGGGCAAAAAGGGATACAAACCATGTTCTACTCTTTACTCACTTCATTTTTTGTTCTCTTGAGAGGGAGCTTGTGTGAAATATCATTTTGTATGACCTCGCGAATACCTTCATGCAGGTTGTCCTAACTGGAAGGACACTTAGCGGCCTTTGGTCCAATCTGAAGCGGCTGCCTGCGCTGTTGAGTGCCGGGTAGGTAAAGCTTCAATCTTGCTATTAATGCAGATTATTTGTTACTACCTTCTCATATTGCTTAACGTCTTGTCCAAAACATGGCGCCATACCTTACCTGGTTACCTTACCGAGTAGACATGGCTAACATAGACAAGTCTCGGTTAGGGCTAGTATGGCATCACCAATGATGCACCCTTAGACACATCATTCAGCGATGACTGTCGACCCCCTCAAGTGACGAGCGAGGTATTGTGCGACTTTACACCGGCAAGAATCCATCCTCATGTTTCGTGTAAGACAGACTTGAATGTTGAACTGGTTTATGACATGCGCGCCGCTTCGATTTACGGATGCATTTATTGCGCCACTCCACTACGGCAAGATCCATAGACGCAGCCCGGTCTACATACCTAGGGAGGTACCTTCTCAACTACCTTAGCATGACCTCGAACTGGATATCTGGAAGTTTAGAACGTCTGTCGACCAATTATATGATGGGTTCGGACGGGGTCTGTGAACGTTGGTTCCTAGCTTGCCTCTGATATCAGAAAAACCTGCTCGACCAACCCTCAAAAGTTTATCTTCAATATTGACACAGGGTGTCATCGGCTCTCCCAACTACGGTACTCTGAAGAAAATGATAACCAAACTCGGTTCTATCGTGAGATGGTGCAGTGGCAAGATCCGGACCGTTCTTGAAGGGCTAAATATAGTTGGATGCAGGACACTAAGAGTTGGGGTTGTGCCCGCCCCTCTATCTCGAAGGAATGGTGGTGGGCGATGTCGCATTCACTGCACACCGAGCGGCGATTCGACTTATAATATCACAAGGAAGAGGAGAGAACTTCCGCTTTTTGTTGCAGTTGAGCGCTGACGTCCATACCTTTTACTCTGTGTAGAGGATAAGCGAGCAAGCAAACGTAAGCCCTTGCGATGCTACACACAGTTGATTGCTTACAACCTTACACAGCTTGCGCAGTTCTTCAAAGAACAAATCTTTAGACACGCAAGCCATGCCCCCTATCTGCCGGGATACTGTCGATAATCATCAACCTCATTCTCAAAAAAAAGAGTCGAACGCCCACACCAATGAGGGACATGTGACGAGAGGGAAAAGTTTGCAGCTTTGCCGCCGACGGAGCCCCGCACGGCATCGCAACTACGGCGTTGCGGCCCGTTGATTGGTCGGGTGTTTTCAACAGCGCACCCATTCGCGTACACCAGACAGCCTATCATCGCGGTTGTTTCGACGAACAAGGATGCCGAGAGCGGTTCGAGATGAACGGATTGGCCGGTTTCCCGGGTGGGAAAGGTGGAACCGCGAGGGAGAAAAGCATCCAGCCACTGGCAGGGTCCCTCGAAGGAAAGAACCGATCACCCGCAAATTGCAACTCTGGACAGACCTCACATTGTCCTCGCTCTAGCGAGAGAGAGAGAGAGAGGGCAAGAGAGGGAAAAAGAGCGCAACCATCATTTGCCGCCCGCCCGCCATCCAAAGCTTGCGAGATCGCCGGCAAAAGTCCCCCAACCCGCTGCACTTGTCCCTGTCCTTCCGTGCCACGATGGAAGCAATACGCTGATCAAAAGTCCCCAATAAGTGCCATGGAGTGGGCAGTCTCGTACAGGATACAGTCTCATGGGGCCAACAAAGGCAGCAAAGCAGCAAGCGCTCGCCGTCCATTTCCTTTTGGAGGACATGGAGTGACATTGAATGATGGATGGACGGAGGTGGTGCTGACCCAGGTCAGTCAGCCCAGCCATCCATCAGTGGCATGGAGGTGAGGGGCCGGGGATATTTTGGGCGCCTTACATGCGTGCCAAGGTGACGCATGCAGACGATGCCCTTTTCTACATGCTCTTTTGGGTGCTCACGCCGCTCACTTTTTCCCCTCTGAATATATTGATACAATCCTACCCAAGCCCATCCCTTTGCTCTCCCTGCCCGCCCGTTCTGTTTATCTACCTATCTAAAGTGCATGGCCATCGAGTGTAGAACTCTCTCTCCCTTCCTCCTGAGCCTCGAATCCGGAACTCATCCTCCTCTTCCACCACTTTTCCCCTTCT
>JASAOQ010004301.1:358-33424 GCA_031306065.1 Pseudopyricularia cyperi | reverse complement strand
TTTTTTTTTTTTTTTTTTTTTAGAAAAAAAAAATCAATTCATTGGCCTATTGGATCCTCCAAACCCTCCAGCCCGAGACAAGCACGATACAGGTCCACGCAACACCACGCGCTCTTCGTGGGACGATCCTATCCATTAACTCAAGACCCGCATCTGCCATATCGGGAGCGCCACTCCATCCATCACTTTACTGGGCGTCTATTTTCCCTGGCCTGACTTGTGGAAGCTCTACCGGCCGCCCTATCAACGTCTGCTCTAGTCGCCCAGCCCCGACCCCCGGTCAAATGTACGCATTCCCATTGCTCCCCCATCATCTAACCTCAACTCTCAACCCGCTAATGGGACCTGCCATGCAGCGCAACCTACCACGAACTGCCTTTGGGGCGCACTATAACCTCTGGGAGCTGCCACAACCCAGCCAGCTCGGTTCAAAACCATCGGGGTCCCGCTCCTGCTTGTCTGCATCTACCATTGTTTTCTGTCCTCCCGACAGCTGGTCTCTCCATTCGTTCCCTTACCATCAAAGTAGCAAGCAAGCAAGAAAGCTCGGTCAAACACTGTTGTGTGTTTTTATATCCAGATCAGTGTCTCGCTCAAGGACACTGTTGTTTCAGCTCTCGTCTTTCTATCAAACTTCACCGGGCATATAGCCTGAGCAGTCGTCGCCATGGCGTTCGGCGATGACAAGAAGCGCCCTGCGGCCTTGAACCTCGCACCGGCCCGGTCAGACTCCACAGACTCGACCTCGACGACATCCTCGCTCAAGAACCCGAGGACACCACGCTTCGCTGAAGCCACTTCCATCCACTCACCCATTGAGGAGAATTCCAGGAAACCTTTCGACCAGGATGTCTCTGTCCAAGCCCAGTCGCAGCCTGGGGATATTGGCTTTGGTTACATCAACGGGTCTTCCAGCAACAGGGAATCCGTTACCGTGCCCATGACGCCAAGGTCACCACTCAAGAGTGCGATGAGGGTACCGGGGACGCCAGCACGCAAGATCGAAAACCCTCTCAGCCCGACCTTCAGGGAGGAGCAAATACTCGAGAAGAGGGAAGCTTCCACGGATATCGAGCAGGCAAAGGACCTTGTAAGTTTCTCCAACGGCTCCATATCCCGATGAGGGGTGACCGAAGCAATAGTCCATCTCGACTTACAGCCTGCATGTAGAAAATTAAAACCAGAGTGAGGATGGCAAAGTTTGCGCTGCGGGGTGTCAACTTTAGCTGTAGTCTCATCATCCTGGCCATGCTATCGACAACATTGACCATCTTCAACGCCACCCGAAGCCTGCCATCGCAGAACAGCCTGCCTGCATGGTCGCCCAACACCCCTATCTGGCCGCAGATTCTCGTCCTAGTGGTTGCATGCATTTCACTCCTTATCTGCATTTGCGTCTTTTGGGCTTATTGCCGCGGAGGGCACCAGAGAGCCGAGAAGGTCGGCGTCTACTACACCCTCTTTGCTGTCGGATGGTTCATCTTCAGCATGGTCATGTGGGCCGTCGCCGCCGTCGTCTTCCAGAACTCGCGCAACAACAGCGGCAACCAGGACATGTGGGGGTGGTCGTGTGTTCAGAACCACCGATCGGAATTGTTCGACGAGAAGGTCGACTACACGTTGCTGTGTCGCCTTCAGGTATGTTTGCGGAGGCCCAGATAAAGAACATGCACTAAGTCCTGGATTGCTAACATTGCCCTCGCAGAACTGGTCGATGATTTGCATCATCATTGAGATTGTCGTCGAAGTAATCGCCATCACTCTTTACAGTATCGTCTTCTACCGATACTACTCGAAGAGGAAGCTTCACAAGTCCATGGACCTACGCGACAAGGCTAGGTCCGACCTGTATCTGGCCCAGCTCCGAACCCAGTCGGCGCCCAACACCCCTGGATTCGGCCCCAAGTCTCCTACCTTTTCGCAGTACGCCATGTCGCCAAGACTGCCGCCTCAAGCGTACGGTTCGCTCGGCGACATCCAAGAGACGTCCCCATTCACCCCGGGAGGCAGGCCGACGCCAGTGGCTGAGCCGCAATCGGCCTTTGCTGTAAGCAACTCGTTGCCAACCCAGCCATTCAAGCTGCAAGCGCCCCCGGTCAAGGCCCCTTCGGCCACGCCAAGGACACCACAACACGGCTTCGACTTGTCGCCGTCGACGTCGACGCCCACCAACAACTTCAGCTTTACTCCGGCGGCGACAGCGGCTTCCGACCCAGATGAGCCACGATATGACGCTGTGCCCATTCCTGGGGCCTACGCGGACCAGGCTGTTAGGAGCCCGCCGGAGGCAGCGACATCATCTCGATGGGCGTAGGCTTAGATTTTCCCCAGGCCCTGGACGACTTCGTCATTTTTAAATTGTCGGATAAAAAACTGCAGCGTCTGTCTTTTCTGCACAATCTCTTATTTACAGCTGTACAGCTTCTTTTTCTTTCGTTCATCCCCGTATACCTCTTTTTTCTTCTTCTCTTCTTTTACATCTGTGTCCCTGGATCTGGGATTTTTCCGCGGGCGTTTATTTGGGAGACGTTTATTTCCTCTCAGACTGACAGCGCGATTTTTTGGGGTACAAGTCTCGGGAGGGTTTCTTTTTCAACGAGTTTATTTTAATGCAAGATGGCATCGTATTGTATAGTACCGATCGCTCGAAGATGATATGATTCGATTCCTGGAGAGTTGCTTTTTTTGGCTACAGCTAGCTCGCAGGTAGAGGGAGTGATACCATATCGTATAGCCCAATGGCATGACATCCACAAACTGAGGTTTTTGAGATCCCGGATAAGGTGTTGGTCAAGCCTATCCACATATTGTAGGGCGGTGCTTGGCTATACCCGCATACAGTGTTCTATGCACCAGGCACGAACTTTCCAAGGACCCCTGCTGTGTAGGGGAACCTTGTTGTCGCACTGACCAAGTCAACTCAGGAGATGTCCTCTCTTGGAAGTACCTTTTTTTTGCGAAGGGTCTGGTTTCTGCAAATTCGTATCACGACACTTGCTACATACAACCCAAGCATTCTCGAACCTACACGGACTCGCTCGCGTTCCCCCCTGTGCCGACGACACCCCTGAATACTTGGATCTCAGCCATTATACGCCGAAAATATATAGAATGGCCGCGTCGATGCAGCGGACCTGCTGGCGGCAGCTGGCGCAGGTTCAAGTTTCAACTCCGTTGCAGACGAGGGCGACAGCGGCCTTTTCGGCGGCCAGCAGGTGGACAATGAGGACCTCAGCGGCGCCACTGGTCAGGAACCACGCATTGAGACGCCTCTACAGCTCCAATGAGAAGCCGACGACGGCGACTTCGACGACGCCGCCTCCCCCTCCGCCGCCGCCCCAGCAGGACAAGATCAAGTTCTGGCCGTTTGTGGTCATTATCGGTCTTGCGACCACCGCTTGGATCGGCCTCGTAAACCAGAGGAAGGGTTAGTTTGTAATACATTTTCATATTGCCGAAATCCCCTTTTCTAGGTTTCACAGGAGATTTCTTTGCACATGCGCTTCAGTCGTGGTTTGGTGGCGTGCACCTACAGCTTTCGCGTCAGGCTAGATAGGCTGGTTCTATCCCCTACGACACGTCGCCATTGGAGCTACGTCATGCAGGATGGTGGGCATGCCGTCTATGAGCTGGCCAAGGAGCTTGTCACATTTTGAAGCAAGACCAGGTCAAATTAGACTGGGCGCGGTTGTAAACTGCAACAGCTTTTCCCAACAGTCTAACCTACCTATCTTAAAGCTCATTGCACACCTCCTCAGACCACCACCATCCGTCCCGCACCTCATCTATAACTGCAACGTCTACTCTGAAAGGGAAAACTCCTTTGCAATAAACAAAGACGCATCCCGCTAACTTCCAACAACCCCGCGCTCGCCCCAATAGATATGCCCGCCGTCCCCGCCCAGCAACAAATCGGCCTGGCCGGCCGCCTACCGGCCCCCGCCAAGCCCACACCCACCTTCTCGGCAGACGACGTCACCGTCCTCTTCGTCCTCGGAGGTCCCGGTGCCGGCAAGGGCACGCAGTGCGCGCGCCTGGTGGAGCGGTACGGCTTCACGCACCTCTCGGCCGGCGACCTGCTCCGGGCCGAGCAGGAGAGGCCGGGATCGCAGTTCGGCGAGCTGATAAAGGACTGCATCCGCAACGGCGCCATCGTGCCCATGGAGGTGACCGTTCAGCTGCTCGAGAACGCCATGACCGAGGTGGTTGAGGAGAAGAAGAAGGCCGGCAGCGGCTCGGGCTCGAGGTTCCTGATCGACGGCTTCCCGCGCAAGATGGACCAGGCCCTCAAGTTCGAGGAGACGGTCTGCCCGGCCAAGTTCGTGCTCTTCTACGACTGCCCCGAGGCCGAGATGGAGCGCCGTCTGCTGGAGCGCGGCAAGACCAGCGGCCGCGCAGACGACAACGCCGAGAGCATCCGCAAGCGCTTCCGCACCTTTGTCGAGACCAGCATGCCCGTCGTCGACCACTACGAGAAGGAGGACCGCGTCGTCAAGATTGACGCCACGGCCACACCCGACCAGGTTGGGAAGGAGACCCAGAAGCGTCTCGAGGCCCGGCTGGGGTCTGACTTCTGATGAGGTGGGGGTGGTGTTGATCGATTATTTTTTTTTCTCCCTTTTTGTACCTATTTTGTATGGTTCTACACTGCATGGCGTTTTTTTTTCTTCTTTTTTTTTCACTTGCGTTGTTACTGAATATTTTCTCTTTTGTCGGTTTTGTTAGGCAGATATTCTCCAAGAGGGGGTAGGCTGCGATGAACATTAGCTGCATTCGCCGGCTAGAAGTGAGGTCTAGTCTAGTTGGCTATGCACTCTCGCGCACAGATACAGTGAGACCCACAGCTCATGGACGAGCAATAGATTTTCGATCGTTTTATATTCCCATAGTGTGCATTTCTTCTACCGTACAAATCATACAGCACAGTAGTCGTCCCGAATTTGAGTAATGCCGCGAGTAGCAGTATCTGAGCTAACTTCTAGATGTGAAGGTTGAAAGGTCCGCCGCACCTTTACGAGCCACAAATGAAATCTTGCTGTTTTTGTTTTTCTTCGACTGACCGTCACGACTATGCTGCATCGAACCCCAACACCAAAGGCTTCCCAGGACCGACGAATCCAGTTGCATAAAAACAAGATACATGACATAAGAAAACGACTGCAGGCAGCGTACTTTCTCCCCACTCCTTAGTCTCCTTCTACTACCTACCTTTTTGTTTTGTTTTGCTCAGTCATCATGGTCGTTACGCTCCCGCTGTTGTTGTCCACGGTTGCCACCTCGCCTTTGGTTGCCACGGTCATTGTTGTGTTGGGTGCTGGCCTCGACCAGCTTGCGCTCGGCCTCCTGCTGCGCGTTCGCCTCCTCCCTGCGCAGCGTCTGCAGCAGGGTGCTGACCGTCTTCTTGGTCTTCTCCAGGGAACTGGCGAGCTGGCGCCACTGCTTCTCGCCAAAGACCCGGTATCGGACCGAGTGGATGAGGAAGACTTTCTTCTTCTGCGAGAGCTTGCCCTCGACCAGGCCCGCGCGTATGACGTCAATGGCCCACATCTCGACGTCCTCAGACGGGATCTGGAGCGCCTTGGTGATGGAAGCGTAAGAGATCTCGCGGGTCTGCATGCTTGCCGCCGCCAACGATGCAAAGGTGAGCAACCGCATCTTGCGGTACAGGACATCCGTGTCCAGGTTCTCCTTCTCGATGAAGCCCTCGTGCTCCTCCCTGAAGTCGTCGTAGTCGTCAAGGTCCTGCTCGCCGAAGATCTGGAGGAGCTGGTAGTGGACGGGTTGCGACTCGTTCAGGGCGTGCACCGCGGGCAGGGCCCGGATGTCTTCAAACGACAGCCTCGTTGGTGAAGCTATCGCCGACCGCACGGCACGCAGGGCGAGCTGCTGGGCCTCCTCGGAGGTGTACTCCTCGGCATCGTCGGCGTCGAAAGTGCGCAGAGCCTTCAGAATGTGCTGGTATGCCTCTCTGTGCAGTGTTGTGTTTGATTAGCACTATTACCCTGCAAGATTCCGATCCAAGGATCCAAACCACATGGAAGCCGTGAACTCACTCCTCCTCGCCAGCCGCAGTCATGACATCGGCGACCTCGAGGAAAATCTTGCGCTGATCCTCCTCTCCCAGGTCCCAAGCCTCGAGCCATCTCGGCAGGCTCTTCAAAGCTCCCTTCAGGTGATCCGAAATCGGTAGGCTGTGGATTTTGTAGAAGCGTACGATCTGGATGAAGACGTGGAAGCGGACGGGGTCGTTGGGCTTGAGGAGGTTGAAAATGCTGGTGAGCTCAAATAGCGCTAATTGGGGGCCGTGCTGAGGCGATGATGTGACGGGCCTCGTAAGATTTTGGCAGATTGTGGGTAGGTGCTTCTTGGGCTCCTTTGATTGCAAAACCAGGTGCACGAGGAGGTTGTAAGCGCCTGTGAAGTCCTTCTCCGGGATCGCATTCAGCTTCTTGGACTCGTTCACAATCAAGGCGAGCGCCTCGGTCTCTTTGTCGCCGTCGAGGAGAGGCTGGATCTCGTCGCTGATCTGGAGCACACTGGCCATGTCCTGCGCCAGCTCGGCGAAGGAGCCGTCGACGAAGACCAGCTGGGGCTGGATCGTGGCCGCCATTTTGTGGGAATATCTACGCGCAGCAGCGGGCGGCGTGTCTGGATGGCGTTGACGGATCAGATCGGTTCGTTTGGGTTGTATACGGTTTGTGCAGGTAGCTCGTTGCCTTCCACCGTGAATCTGATCCTTGCCGTGGGGCCACCGTCTGCAGTCTCTGAAAGTTCTCGGCTTTGGGCGTGGTGTCTGAAGCGGGGTTTGTTTGCGGACAACGACAAAATTGATTGTCCGAGATCAGTTGAAAATGCCGTACTTGGATTTCCCGCCAGATATGCCGTCTTCTTGGCCGAACCAAGACTTCAAAGAACCTCGAATACGACTAAATTTGACCAAATGCAGCGCACGCAAAACGACTCCCTCGTGAAGGCCCTTCCTTCGTCCGCCGCTATCTGTCACACCCCCCCTCTCCCCCTCTCTCCCATATTTTTTTCTGCCGTAAACGGTGGGAATACCATGTCACGTGCACCACGGCCTTTCCTTATTTGAAGGGCAATGGGGAGGGCGGTGAGTCGTGCCAAGCGGGGGTGCGCCCGACAGATGGGACGGGAGTCACCCGCGTGTATTGCAGGCCATTGACAGGGAGAGTAGAATGCGAGACGACTGCGCAATATAAGAATTGTGCGCCTATTCGATTTAAAAAATCGTAATAATTATGCTCCGAATAGAAATAGATCCATTCGTAGAGACTATCGCCTTGCTCTCGGAGGAAGGTGGCAGAACAACTTAGCGTTGGCCGTCGCGGTCCGGTCCCCTGGCAAAGCAGGCTTTTTTGCTGATCTGTATAGGTATGCACTAGGCCTGAGAGCTCATGGACACTGGGCCAGAAGCCAGCTAATAGCTGCTTATCTCAATAAGGTAGGGAGGTACAGGGTGAGGCTCGGGGTGGATATGTAAAGTATAAAATGGCATCCGGTCTTGATAACTGACCAGGCTCACGTGCAAGCTGGGGTTGTTGTGCCGTGACTGTTGATATCTGCTCGTGACTACTCACGAACTTCAGCGTGACTCAAATGTACCATATTATCTTGTGTCTCAGTGGCAGTTGCGGACGTCATTCGCCATGACAGCTGGAGCGGCCGTTGGAAAGGAAGACAATTGCTGATACCCGGGGAGCCGGGGATCCGGGGCAAAGTCAAGTTAAGTTCTGAAAGCCTTCCGACCCAGCTGGATCGACTTTTTTTTTGTCATCACGCATCGTTGATGTCGTCGAACAGGGATACCCTGCATGTAAAAAAATAAAGTCGGGGTCAACAGGTCATCCATCAGCCGGTCGCTACCGTGAGATCGAGGCTGGAGGCTGGCGGATCATTGATGGCCCGTATCAGGCTTGGGGGGATCTAGGGGACAGGCTGCAGACTATTATTATTATTATAGCAAGGGGAGGTGTCTCCGGGTGGATTGGTCATTAACACGAACCGGTACCCCAGCCAGGCTGACCAAGGTAGGTACCGTACCCTTGCAAGTACGCCTTTGCTTTGTCTTTGATTCTGATCATGGGCGCCAGCTCTAACACATTTTCTCTGCCAGCTTGGTTGCGACAGGTGTAACTGCAGGGAATGAATGCATCCTTTTTCTCTGCGCGCACCTCCCGGCTGACGTCTGATTCAAGAAAGAACTACGACAACGCCTCGCCGCCCTGGCCCAGCTAACCCACCTTGCAGCCTAGTCCGGGGGTCATCTGAGAGCGAGCATACACTCCCTCCCTACCCATTAGCTAGGCAGCGTCCGCATAACCAGAGAAAACGCTTGCCAACGCACAATTGCCGGACACATCAATCGTTCCAGTTCCAGCTCGCTGCCTGATAACATGGCTCCACGCGCCGAAGGAAGCCAATTGAAGAGGCCTCGGGTATGTTTTCGCCGCAATCGTGGCCACTCAAGATGCCCCGGCGATGTTTGAATCCGTTGCATCTGCTAATGGCCATCTTCCAGCCCTCAACAACCGAATCCGAGGGCGAATCATTCAAGAAACCTCGTAGGACGGACCGCACACCGCATCGCGCTGATGATTCGTCTGGATTACCCAAGACTCCGGTGTCCATCAAGCAGCAACTGCCATCGCCCATCACACACAACGAGACTGAGGACGAAGGATCTCACGCCTACAAGGAAGGCACCGTTACACCGCCAGAGGGCCGCCCCAGTCAAGTTGCACATCGATCACCAGCCGCGGGTTTCTCGTCGCCGCCCCAGGACACACAGGCTACACAGGCAACACAGGCCCTACCGTCGCAGATCGTCGACCCCAAAGCCGCTCTGTCCGACGAGGTGGAAGACGAGGTCAAGGAGGGCGTATGGGGCTACTTGTTCCCTCTTGACACGCGATACGGTGGCAAGTGTGTCGTCCTGCGGAAACGTGGTTCGTGCCCGTTACCGGATAGTAGTGGCAATGGAAACAGCAACAAAGATAAGCCGTGCGACAAAGCAGCCAAGGGTAAGTCATCTCCTCAGGGGTGTCATGACATGAGCGTGTCTAAACCAAACTGTGAACCAGGTTACCCTTCAGGCGGCTATTTAATCGGGAGACATCCAGAGTGCGGTACGTCACAACTATCGGAAAGACCGACCGCCAGTCGCGTCATGCTGCACACAAGGTAAAGCCTACAAGATTACGTACTTATGCTCATAGTATCTTGTTAGACATCGTGGTGGAGGACCCTATCGTATCAAATCGACACTGCCTCATATTCGCAGAGCACAAGGGTAACGACACTGTAGTCATCCTCGAGGACCTGTCAAGCAATGGCACGTTTGTCAACGAGGCCATTGTTGGCCGCAACCAGCGGAGAGAGCTTCAGGAACAGGATGAGATTGCCGTCAAGGACACGGCTCGCTTCATCTTCCGTTACCCCAAGTTCCGCCAGACCAGTGCATTCAAACAGCAGTACACCCTTCTGGGAAAGCTTGGCAAGGGACACTTTGCTGAAGTCTTTGCCTGCGTTGAAAAGTCATCGGGTCAGCGATATGCGGTCAAGGTGTTTTCCATGGTTCCTGGAATAGAAGAAAAGTCCCGAATCGAGGGTCTTCAACTCGAAATTGCCGTTCTAATGGGTGTGAGCCACCCTAACGTGCTTTGCCTCAAAGATACCTTCCACGAGGGCAATGCGGTGTATCTGGTGCTCGAGCTGGCCCCAGAAGGCGAACTTTTCAACTACATTGTCATGAAACAGAAGCTCTCAGAGGCCGAGGCGCGCAAGTTATTCACGCAGCTTTTCCACGGCGTCAAGTACTTGGTTTGTCTCTTTCTCGACTTTGAAGCTACTACGGACTTATTCATGCTAACCTGCTTGTCTTGCGGCTTTGAAGCACGACCGAAATATCGTCCACCGCGATATCAAGCCTGAAAACATACTGCTTGTTGACAAGGACCTGCACGTCAAGATTGCCGATTTTGGTCTTGCCAAAATCATTGGCGAAGAGTCATTCACGACATCTCTATGTGGCACGCCAAGCTATGTTGCCCCGGAGATTCTCGTCGACGGCCGTCATCGCAAATACACCAAGGCTGTGGATGTGTGGTCTTTGGGAGTGGTACTCTATATCTGCCTGTGTGGATTCCCACCGTTTTCCGACGAGCTCACGAGTTCATCGTTCCCGTACACCCTTACCCAGCAGATAAAGAGGGGGATTTTCCACTACCCGTCGCCATACTGGGACTCGGTGGGCGATCTGGCTTGTTAGTGCGACCGTCAAACTTGACTCACGGTACTTTTCGCTTGAAATCGCTAACCACTTCTTTGCTTTAGTGAGCCTGATCGACGCCATGCTTGTCGTCGATCCGGAAAAGCGGTACACTATCGACCAATGCTTGGCTCATCCCTGGATGACACAGGAACCGCCCTCTCTCCACGATAGCACCGACGGTCTCGTGGGAGGTTTTGCAGGCTTGGAGGTCAACCGACGCGGCGTCGTTAGGGAGAGGACGCTTCTTTCTTCGATCAACACTGTGCAAGTCACACGTGTGCCTGCAGGCCCAGACCAAGAGCCTGTCAAGGTATTCATAAAAAATTCAAAGGAAGGCAAGAAGAAGGGGGTACAAGAACCCGGACCATCCCAGAACCGACGCCCTGATGAGTTCATCGAGATGGGTGGCAAAGGAGACCAGCCTCTATTTGGACAAGACGAGGAAAGCAACTATCCCTCAGCCGACATCGCCTCCCAGAAGGCTGCCAAAACCCAGTCTGCTACCAATGGCGATGACACCGACAAGACTGCGAACTGGAATGGCGCGGCGCCAACTGGCAAGGGCAAGGGTAAAGAGCAATGAGCTGTGAAATGAGATATACGGGTAACAACAGCAACAGGCGACTTGCTAAATACGCACAAGTTGCGAGATATGATATTTTGAACATTGAACGACAACATTGTGCCTGTGGGCTATGGCGAACTGTTTTTGATGCTTGGAGTTATATGGAGTTCAAGGAATCACAAGTATCTGTTTGCTTTTTCTTCCCTTTCTATTTTGATTCATTCACATTGGGCGCTGTGCACGCCAATCTGCCTTCGATTAATGTTGCAACCTCGGACCGGTCTAATGTTCACTTACTGCTCAGGACGGTTGATAAATTTCTAGTCTGGCTTGCTGGGGATTTGCGGGATGAATCGAATTTAATGTATATCTACCTGCCTACCTATATCTATGTTTACCTAGACCAGATGCTGAAGGCGGTAGGTAGCCTTTTCTGTACTCCCAAACAGTGACCGGTCCTCTGCTTATATCAATGTTGTCAACATTTGTAGTCCTAACTCGACATCTCCATATCTCCATATCTCAGTCCACAACAACCATAAACAACCTTGCAGGGGTGATGTTTTCTACAATTCGTGTAATCGTACCAAGACTTTGTGCCGCATTGAGATGTAGCCTCCGAGCAAAGTCAAGGAGTCTCAGCCTATGTATAAGTAAGTATATATGAAAGCAACCCAATAGTGCCTCCCATTCGTGTCTGAAATACCCAAGAGTTATTGTCGTCGTGCCCACCAAGAAACGCAGATCATCATTGAAGTAAGGGGTCTTGCAAGGAAACACAGACGGGCTGATTTTTAAAAGAAAACGAAGCCTTCCCACCATCATAAGAGCAGAGAGAAAGAAAATTGAATCAAGGAGTAAAAAAAAAAGATAATACCACATGAGATACGAGGAAAAGAATGAACCACAGTATTATCCAGATATGGCGTGTCATGATTTGTACAGTAGTGATTACTTATCCACCTTCAATGCATGTCATGGGTCAGACCTGATCTGGCTCCTGAACTGGGAGCAGATGTCTCGCCCAAAACTCCGGATACCCCGCCGTCTGTCTCGAGAAGACCGTGAAGCTGTCCCGGTGCTTGTCACCACCAGGTGCAGCTGCGGTCGACGCTCATGAGGAAGGCCTCTGAGCGAGCCCAGCCGATGCAAGCCCTACCTCTCGGGTATGGGCGATTTGGCAAGGCGGCCGCCGACACTAACACGCTTCAGCAGTCGTGCGTCACGCTCACGTGTCAGTCTTTCGGCGGTGGCCTGGGAGGAATCCTGAGTGGCCTGGATGACTGGTGGCTGGCCACCAACCATTGATATTGATGCACTGCGGCCGCGCTTGGCTTCTAGGTATTGTTGGGCGGAACGACTGAGGGGGAAGGCCGGCATAGTTGACGGAATTTCGGCCCCGTTTTGCACCAGCAGTTCGGCGACAGGGAAGGGTGTTGTCCGCTCGCCGTCAACACGGGTGGGCACGCTTGTTGATGGCGCGGGGGACGCCGGATCAGCAGCGGCAAGAGCCAAGAATACGGCGTGCGTTCCCCGAGACTTGTCAGTAACGTTTGGACTGGCCCTCAACGCCAAGGCATAGATGACCTGTTGAATCTCATTGCGCTTGATGGCGGCAAGTAGAGTCTCGTCGGCGGTGGCATAGCGAGAAGATGTTGGTGAGAGCGGCTCCACGAAGGATCTGTTGACGTATTTCAACGTGATGAACCTTAATCGTTGTTCTCTGGTCGCGTGGGCTCCCGGCTTGATCGAATGATCAAGTCTGGCCTCCCATACCATGTTGGCAACGCGGTTGCCAACGAGCATGAGTAACTCGACGATATCAGGTGTGCGGAAGGACGTGATGTCGAGCGTCAGCGACCTGATCTTGCTGATGTGCGTTCCTAGCGATCTGTGGATGCCACTGCACTCGATACACAGGATGATTGCTAGGTTGAGCGACACCCACTCGACCTTGGATCCAGATCCGCAGTCTGCGCACCACAGGTTGCCTTGGTCGTTCTCTCGCAGCGCCTGTAGCAGCTTGTCCGGGTTCTCCTCGTTGCTGCTTCCAGAGCCAACACGGTGCCCGCTGGGCGCGCCACCTACTGTGATTCGGCGGGCTGGGAACGCAGATGAAGACGAATTGGCAGCGTGCCCATGGCCAAGAGACGGGCTTTTCCCAGTGAGGATAGAGCCGATGTCTCTTCTAAAGCTGGCGGACTGGTCCAAAGACGACTGGACCGGCTTGTCGCGCACACCTCTACCTTCTACGGCGCTTTGGAGAGCATTGTTGATTGAGTTGATCCAGCTGTTCATGTCCTCCTCGGACGTTGCTTGGTAGACCCTCTTGAATTGTGGCGTAATCACTTCAAAGCAGAAACGCCTCTCAGCGTTCCTAGCCTCGCGAACTGACGCCATGCGGAGGTCTATTGGATCCATGTGTAGATCCAGCTTTTGCTTCCAGTTGCTGTATTCGGAAAGCTTGCCCTGGTCAAGCACAATCCAGAACCTGTGGCCATTTACGGGTTTTGGTTAACATGCCAGCGCCAATACAAGAAAATGGACACAAATTTTGAGCTCGTTCGCCAGTACTTACTTGTGCCACGTCTGCTTGTTCAAGGCGGCTCGAGGGTCCACATGGCCGCCTGGTCGGCTAAGAGACCATAACAAGCCTTCCTTTCGCTGCGTTGCAGAGCTTTCCGAAATATAAGACTGGGATGGGTCCCTCTCTTCGAGGTCGCGGATACCCTTGAACTTGGATGGCGGCGGAGGACTGCCTACGTTGACTGTCGAATGGCTGAGGCTACCGGGAGACCTTGACAGATCCCCAACAATTGTGCTGCTAGATGTGTTGCTGTTTGGAGCGACCCGTAGCTGTGAACTAGTGCTGTCTGCTCTCCCAAGTTCGGCATCTGATATTTGGTTACCGTTCAGCGGTGTCGTAACACTGGGCGTGGCCGAGTTCACGGGGGTCTCGGGTTCCATGGTCGCCCCATTGCTCTTCTCCAACACTCGACGCTTCTCCTCCCTTTCCCTTCGCTGGTATTGGTACTCCTTGTCCGCCTCCTGCACCTCACTGTACAAGGCCTCTAACTGTGGCAAGAGGGCCTCGACCTTCTTGGCGGTGGACAAGAAGCCCTTTGTCTGAGCATCGGCGTACTTGGTGAGATGAGATAGGACTTCTTGCTCCTTCCGGCCGCCCGACAAATCTTGCATAAAAGAAGAGTAGTCGAATCTCTTCAGCTCAAAATTTCGTCGCTTGCCCTGGTACTTGTTGTCGCTCTCGACCAGCTTCTTAGTCTTGACCGAGTCGGAACGCTGGCCCAGGTACTTGCCCACGTAGGCGTAGTAGTCCTTGCTCTCTTCCTCAAAATCACGCTTCTTGGCTTCGGCCTGCTTGATGTCAATCGTATACAGCCTATTCAGTGGCTCAATGATCATCCGCTGTAGGTTTGCCGCGTTTTGCCTCTCATAAAACAAAATCTCCTTAGCAATTTTGTCGAAATAATGGTCGATCGCGGGCTGCACAGCATTGGCGTTGGTTGCAGATGCCTCCTTCAGGGCCTCGACAAACGCCACAAATGCTTCGTTTGATTCCGCCTGGGCCACCTGTGCGTGCTCGGCCTTCTTGATCAAGCGTTTCATTTGCGTACGCATGCTGCCCGTCTTTTGCTCCAAAGCCTTGATAGTCGCCCTGAACACGGGGCCATCATCTGTCACGGCCACATCATCCGCAGGCCTGGGGCAAGCCACATCCACCTTGACAGGTGGTTCAGAAGAAGCCGTCGATGGAGGCGGAAGCATGTCGTTCGGCGAGTCTGCATTAAGGACGGTGCGAGGGGACCCGGGCTCATTGATGTCGGCGGCACTTATCCTAGACTCGACAGACTGTGACGAGGCTACACGTATCTTTGGCGGGGCGTGAAGAAGAAAACGAGGCGAAGGAGAGCTAGGCTGGCTCAGGTAGCCGCCCGAGTTATCTGGGCAAACGTCAGCGAGATGAATCAGGGGTTGGTGGCAGGGGTGGGTCCGCCTACTTGCTACCCAGAACGTGAAGCTGGCCAAGGAGACTAAGCGATGGCCGCGCTGGTCATACTCGACAAACTGATTCCAAGCACCGTCAGCAAAAGATACCGAATCTGGGGCGCAAAGCCCAGCAAGGGAAGGAGATAGACGGTGCCTTACGCTGCAGAAATTGCGCCAACCTCCGCCCTTGTCCTCGATATTCTTTGGTGGTTTCCATTTCCAAGACCATTCAAAGGACACTGATGAGCTGCCCTCTGTGGAATAGTCTCCTACGAGTTCGACGTTGGAATTTTTGTGAAGATTCGGATCCGCGTGAAACTCTCTTGTCACCAGATTCTCAACGTCTTTGGCGGATGAGGCGTAGACGAATGTCAAGTTGTTAACATGTGTATCCGTCGCAGACTGGTTGGCGGTCAAGTCTGAGCCAGCGGCCGAAATTGGGCTTGGGGAACCCGGGGTTTGGCGAATGACAAATGTGAAGTTGAAGACGAGTTCGTCCTCGTTGTTGAACTTGATGAGAAATGTTGGTCCGCTCGAAGGCGTCGTTTCTGGATCCTGATGAGGACGGCAGTGTTAGCATCTGCCACTCGCCACTAGCAGCAGCCCAGGGGCACCAGCATGTAGAGAGCCGGGAGGGGCTGGGCTGGCCGGAACAATCGAAGCAAGTGAGCGGGTATATGAGGTCGTGAGACCTAGTGGGAGTGCAGTGAGTTGCGCAGCGGCGTACCTGGACGAATTCGACGGGGGAGTTGTCGCCAGGGGCGCGGGTGGCTGAGTATCTGGTCGCTGGAAATGCATTCGGAGTTATATTGATGGAGGAGCGCTTGCGTGGGGAGGAGACAGCAACAGATTTTATGGATACTGCAAAGTAGGTTCAAGTTAGCAGGAGGCAACAGCGCAAACAGAAATAGGTAAGGTAGTGGATGGGTAGTTGCTGGGTAGGCCTCGGCCAAGCCAGTGAAGGGGAGGAGGGGTCGACAAGGATTGCAGAGAGGGCAGGCCGGGCGCGCAAAGCAGGATGCCGGATGGCAGGATGCTTTGTACTGACATCGAGTTTGGTCGCGGAGGTAGAGGGCGGCAACCTCCTCGGGGCGACTTGTAACGTTGCCCATTGTAGGATATGGGATCTCTGAAGTTTGCAGGCTCGGCGGAGGACGATCTTCTTGGTTGGGGGATGTCGGCCGGCCGGGAGCGGGCAAGCTAAGATGACTTTGACGTTGTCTGAGCCTCGTGCCTGTGCCGGAGCCGGAGCCTGGCCTTGAAGGCGATGCAGGCCGAGTCCAAGGTGGTTCCGGGGGAGGGCGCAAGCGGCGCCGCCCGGTAGAATTGGTAGTACTGGGGTGGCGTAGTGTAGTAGCGATTATGCGATGAAGGATCGGTATGGACTCGGGCTGGATGTCTCGCTCGGTCGTATAGGCGCGGTGCCGTTCCTAGCTTGGGTACATTACAGTACTGTACTTGCGGGCTGTGGCTAGTGATGGAAAGAAGCGTTCGACTCAAACCAGATGGTTTCTATACATGGCATAGCATGGCATGGCTGGGCTCCCACGTAGGTCGGTCGTTACCTGAGGTACGTAGGTTGATTGTCGAAGTCTCGATCGATCCAGACATCCATACATCCGTCCTATGTATTGCCCGCGACCGACCGAGTGACTGACTGACTGACTGACTGACTGACTGGCGGGGGAGGAATCGCATCCGATTTCAATTCAGGTCAAGGTCAAGAACAAGCAAGGCAAGGCATGACCGACCCCACCCGGCTCGGTACATTACAGCACATAATTAATATGACTTAATGCGATGTACCACCAGCGCAGGCGTTTAAACAGTGGAGGTGAGTGAGTGTCTACCTACCTACCTAGGTACGACATAAGGGGAACCTCCTTTTGTTCAAACAACCATGTCTTTTCGATTGTGGCAATTAAGGTAGATCGATATAATATGGCTTGACCATGTCTGTTGATCAAAGCAGAGAACCGCGGCTACCATATGCTCAATACCTTGGCCAGGATATTAGTCTAGAGTGCAGTCATTTCAGTGATCAAAAGCAGATCCTTCATACCGGTCCACATACACGCTGGCAAGATATAATACATACCATAGTAGTATATACATAACCCGGACTCCTGTTTCTGCGCGCACACAACCCCTAATCACCAATCAATGCTGCCACATGCATGCGAGCCGTTGCACTGGAATCAAGCAAGTTCCCAGAGTTTGTACCTGGAGGCAAATCGACAAACTCCTGGGCTGGTCTCGTGACCTTTATCGTGCCCAAATCACACGCCCGGCAGTCACGTTTGTTAGTGGCGCAGCACTTGTGATATTCAGTGTGTAATACCTTGAAAAGCAACAAAGGAAGGGCTGTGACATGCGGAACCTCGTATTAGATTACTGAGGAGTGCAACCATAATGGGCCGACTCTATGCAAGTGCTGTTCTTCACGAGGGCAGCGAGAGTGGCTAGACTAGGCTAGAACTACATAGGCTAGAGCTAGTGACAGGGCTATACGAACGTATGAACGGCCATGCCATCAGTGGAAACAGCCGAGGAAAAGGTCTCTTCCCATCTTGTCAAATAAATAAGATGCAATAGTGACACATACACTCCGTGCATCGTACGTACACAGCAGGTTCAACACCCGTCTGTAATTGATATCAGGCTTGACAGCAACTTGACTACCCCTATCGCGCCTGACTGTCGTCCGTAAAAGAGCCGGAGGCATACTAGAAATAGAAACTAGGTATTAATTAAAAGGTCTACTCTAGATAAACGCTGGCTAATATCCCGGCTACCTTGTTACCTACCATTGGGAGATAAGGGGTAATTAGCGCCTCAACCTCGCACGGTGAAAAGTCATATCAAACAGTAACTCTATTACAGTACAAAAACAGTCCGCTTTTAATTTTACTATGTACATGCCCGCTGTCCCTTTTGTATGACGTGGGAGCTTGGCTCGTCCGTTCCCTCCCCCCCATTTGCAGATTCCAACAACGAAACCCACTTTTGGGCTGCACTCCATTTGCTTGCTTTCCGCCTTGCTAACAGCAGCAGCGTCACGTCAGGGCCCGGTGGTAGTACTGTACATGACCTCGATACCTCCAGTCTTCTTTGCTGTCGTGCTGCAAAAACAACAGCCCAGCTGCCCACTGCCTTGGTACCTTGCCTTGGATATCGTCGGCTTCTTCTCTTGAGAGCCCTTCTTCTCATGATAGCCACTCTCCACTGGTCAGCGTACGCGGTGGCCGAATAAGCCACTCGCCAGCTTCTGATCTGGCTTGGGCTCTGGCGTGCCTCCGCCTCCGCTCCCGCCGCCAGGGCAAACACCCCGCCAACCGAGCCCGCGCCCAATCTTCCCTCCAGCGACAACTCGAATGGCACCGGCCTCGCCCAAAGAGCCACCAGCAACATGTCCACCGCCTCGGCTCGATCATGGAAACCCTCTAGGCGCATCCAGAGCATTCAAGATGGTGAACGCCGGCCCCGAGCCGGCTCGCGAGCGAACCAGGGGCCTTTGCCTCCCAACGAAGTCTACAGCTACGCATTGCGTGTCGCATACCTGAATTACCTTCTACAGCCCAAGAAGAAGCGGAAGGAATACGTCAAGGTCCCGAGGCCGCAGTCCAGGATACACACCTCGGCCGTCGGCGATCTGATGAGGGAGTTTACGGGGTCGAGTAACTCTGGCAACGTCAAGTTGCCCCACAGCTTTCGCCAGTCGCTCGAGAAGAGGATGGAGGGCGTCCTTACAGGCACTGAGCGCATGCCTGGCTTCAGCGATGCTGCTGTGAAACGGACCTTTGGTGAGGCGTACACGGCCTTCACCGCCCAGGACTTTCGCAGGTCCGTCGACAAGGACCGCAAGCTCGAACCCCTGATCCTCATCTTTTATAGCTCTGCAAACAGAGCCCAGGCCCGGGCCACGGCCCCCGAGGATCAGTCCTGGCGTGTCCTGGTCGACAGGCATCTTTCGCTCTTCGTCCGTCTCGTCGTGGCTGTCCTGCGTGATCATGGCAGTGATCGCGACAGGCCTGAGCTTATGAATCGTCTGGCAACGCTGGAAAAGAAACTAATTAACAACGACCAAAACTTATATCTTGACAATGGCCAGGATGCCCAGCACAAGACCATTGAGGTCGAGATTCCCCTAACACACGAGTTTAAGGATATGCCCATGGTACAGTTCGTTGGATCCGTGTTTGCACGGGACGCGGCTACGGTCCAGGCCGACATTGACGCCAATCGTGCGTCGTGGACCGCGGAGAACGCCATAAAGGATTTCAAAGCCTACCAGCAGAGAATGAATGCCAATATGAACGGCGCTCTGCGGCGGCAGGATTTTGACGTTGACGACGCCTATGAGGAGTGGAAAAAGGCAGAAAGCAAGCTCTTGGCCGCCATGATCAGTGATGTTATGAATGCCCGGCCAGACCTAGCGGGCACATCAACAAATAGTGGCGAGAAACCGTTACCAACTCGACCGCAATCCTACTACAACGAGGACCAAGCCTTGGCGGACCTTGGGAGGCTTGTTACAAGCCCCGACTCTGCAACAACGTCGTTCAGTTTCGACGGCACGCCTAGCCTCGGATCTCTGTCCCTGGACGACACGTCCAGTATACGCAGCGTGGATGAGCCTAGCTACACCTTCATTCCTCCAGATCCGCGTCACTGCTACAAGCAAGTCCTCCAGTTGACGACGTTGCACGACCTACTCCATCCTGACCCCTCCGCCCCATGCTCTTTACTTTCATCACAATCCGAGGCCTTTCTTGTCGAGCTGGCGCTGCGTTGGAGACTTCCTCAGCATACAAGACATATTACGATCATGGAGGTCGTAGGTCAGCATTTCGTCGAAGAGCAGCTATCCATTGACGAAGTGAACTCGGTTTTCGACTTTGTCAAGGAAGTTGCGCCCGACGTGAAAAAGCCGCCTCATATCCTGTCCTACACTGATCCTCTCATACACATCCCGAGAAGCATGTGGACCTTGGCGGACAGCACTGCACATCGTACAATACTGCACAAGTTGAACGATGCACTCCTACGGGATATGCTCGAACTCCTTTCCAAGTGCTACGAGCCCAAACCGCCCTCTTTCGCCAAGCCGCTAATGTTCATAATGAATCACATACACAACGACGAAGGATTCTCACAACGCAAAGAAGATGCTGAAGAATACGCCGAGACGCTCTCTGCCGCTCTTCAGAAATCGGCAGCAGCCGTTTACCGCTCGTACCTCGATGCGGAGCTGCCGGAAAGCCAGGAGGACTGGAACTTTAGCCACGTGGTGAAGCTTGGTCAAGATGTGGTTGCTCTCTGTGAGAGGGTCCAGAAGAAGTTCAGGAAGCACCCGGTAATACTCGGGGCCTCTCCATTTAGCGTGCTGGTCGAGACCATGTTCCCTACATTCGAGGAAGATGCCAAGGCCATAGTCGAGCGAATCCTGGCTGTACACAGTGAGCGGAAAGAAGAGGTTCACGTGCAGGATGGCTTTGACCTGTACAAAGAGATGGTTGAGATACGAAAGATTCACGTCCAGTCCTTGCCTTCCAAGCCTTTTTCCTTCTCCATCGAGGACCTACTGCAGGGTTTTGTTTGGAGGTGGATTCAGACTGCCGAGGATCGACTGCAGGACTTTGTGGACCAGGCCGTCAAGCAGGATCAGTTCCAGGTCAAGACTCGGAATCCAGACGGAGTGGCTTCAGACAACGAGCGTCACAGCGTTTCTATCCTGGACATTTTTGCCATGTTCAACCAGACTGTTGACCAAGTGTTTCAGCTGGGGTGGGACGACGATGTGCACCACGCGCGCTTCATGACGGCCCTAGCAAAGGGCTTCGCGGCCGCCATTGGACGCTACTGTGAAATTGTTGAGCAGAAGTTTTCTAGAGAAATGGAGCGTGATTCGGCGCTGGAGGCAGCGACAACATCAAAGACGGCGCAGGAACGGTTCATGCAGTATGCCAAGGATGCACTGAGCACCAAGGAGAAGATAGAACCCTTCCAATTCTATCCGGAGGTAAGGAAAAGTGATAAGACTTAACATTGGAGAAACCTGCCGAACCAAGACGGATCAAAGCTGACCGGAACTTCTTCTTAGTCCTTTGTCAAGCTAAACAACATCGAGTATGCGATGCAGGCTCTCGACAAGCTCGAGAAGCTGGTCAACTCAGATGGCTGCGCGGCGGTGCTGCTCAAGGCGGATGGGCCGATCAAAATGTTCCAAAAGACTTCTAGGTATACATTTACCATCAAAATCGTCGAGGCAGAAGACATCAAAGCGTGCGACCCCACAGGAACAAGCGATCCTTATGTGGTGCTCTGTGACGAATACCAAAAGCGACTGGCGAAAACGAGGATCGTCATGAGAACCCTCAACCCACGCTGGGACGAGTCTGTTGATATTGACGTGCAGGGCCCACTCAACATCATCGCTACCATTTGGGATTATGATACCTTTGGTGACCATGATTTCGTGGGACGCACATCACTCAAGCTTGACCCCAAGCACTTTTCCGACTATCTGCCTCGTGAGTTTTGGCTTGACCTTGACACGCAAGGGAGGCTGCTTATACGGGTCAGCATGGAGGGCGAGCGTGACGACATTCAATTTTACTTTGCCAAGGCTTTCAGGCACTTGAAAAGGACGGAGCGAGACATGGTCAGGAAAGTGACGGACAAGGTAAGCTCCTTGGCTGTCCCCAAATTTCAAGAGACGAACGACAATGGTTTCTTTGCGATCCTCTGCTAACTTGACGGCAAGCTCGTAACCCATATCAATGCCTCACTCTCGCATGATGCTCTCAAATCACTGCTCAACCGCGGAATCGCGTCTTCAGTGGCATCGTTATGGACTAAGCGAACGACTCGGCCACCGCCGCTTACGCAGGCCGACATTGAGAACGCGCTGAAACCACTTTTTGACTATTTCAACGACAACTTCGCGGTGATGAAGCAGACCCTGACCGACGCCACGATGCTTGCTGTCATGACGCGTTTATGGAAGGAAGTACTGATGGCCATCGAAAATCTCCTGGTGCCACCTTTGTCGGAAAAGCCATCTACCCAGAAGCCGCTGACGCAGCAGGAGCTGGACATTGTGTACAAGTGGCTCTCACTCCTGTTTGAGTTCTTCAACGCGGCCGATGAGCACGGCGTGGCGATGGGCGTGCCAGCTGAGATACTCAAGTCGCCTAAGTGGCACGAGCTGGCATCGCTAAACTTCTTTTACTTTGAAGACACGGCGGCGCTGATCAGGACGTCGGAGGGCATCGCAAAGGCGACGTCGCAACGGGCGCAGCAGCAGCTCCACAGCGCCACCGCTTCTAATAGATTGTCGGCGCCTGCGTCGCTGACGGCGTCGGCGACAGCGGGGCCCGCTGCGGGGCCGGCCTTTGCGAGCATGGGGACGATCAGACGGGGAAAGAGCATCATGATGAGCCGCAACCTGGGCACGATGCGCAAGGCCAAAGAGGAGAGGCGCAAGGAGGCGCAGGCGGACCCGTCGGACGATATGATCCTCCGCATCCTGCGCATGAGGCCCGAGGCGGTGCAGTATCTCAAGGAGAGGCACCGGCAAAAGGAGAGGCTGATGGCGCACGCAGCAGCTGCCTTGATAGTTCAAAAGAGCGTGCATCAAGGGTGGAACACGGGGCCTGCATTTGGCGGCGCACAGTACAACAGGAACAACCTGCCTCGACGATAGCATTCTTCGGTGGGGGGGGGGGGGGATGAAGTCTAAGCGGAGATTGTATTATGTTTTGTTGTTGCTCACTTATGATTGCTCTTTGGCCTTGTAGTTCCAGCCGTTCACAAGACATGATATGATCTATAGTCTAGAAGCCGGTGGGACGGTACGAGAGTCTGGCGGAAGTCGAGGAAAGGTTTCTGAGGTGATTAGATACAGCACGATACCCTTGGAAACAGAAGTAGTCAGGAGGCACAGGACCATAGCCCGGGCGCATAAAGTTTTTGTTTTTGCCTTTTTTTCTTCCCTCCAGGAAGGAGTTCCATCCAGGTAAATGTTTGAAGAGAAGGCGTGTTAGTGCAATCGGCTTGTAATATTCAATGTGTTTCCAGGGCAGCTTTGTTGGGTTATTTGAGAGCAGGGGTAGAGGCAAGCCACAACGAGGCGAGGCGAGGCTCGGTATCCACGTCGGTCTCAATCTTTGGATTCTGGGCGCGAAAACATCAATCCTTCGGCTGCTCCGATACATCCTTGGTTACCGATAACAAGCATGCACCATTGTATACTAAGTGTATTTATATCTGAATTTCAGCTCGAGTGTTTTCATATTAGTACTATATAGATTACGTCAAGCTCTGGACCAAAGGCACTAAACACCCGCTGCACGACTAAAGACGCCGGCCGAGTGCTCTCACAATTCTTCAAGGCCAACAACGAGAGGTGTGTAAGTATTACCCATTCGCCTGAAGCTTAAAAAGGGAGCGAACCCTTTATATTGTACCTTACAGCGAGGGCTGCCAAAGGTGAAGAATTCTGTGCAGCAATGGACAGACGGTAGCAGATTGAGTTGCTGAAGCAACCTGACTACGGATAGGCAACTTTTTTTTTTTTGTTTTGTTCTTCGTTTCTCTGACTATAGCTTCTTGTCTGCCAGTACCCTTTGGTACCTCGGTACCTAGCGATTTGACCTGATCATCGATTCTTCTTTTTATATTGTTCCTGCTCGCATACCTCATGCCGCTGCTACTGCAAGTCTCGCGTCGCGCACTCCTTCACCCCAACACGCATCCACTTGGAGGCCGGACCTATTCAGGCCTGCAACTGCGACTGCAAGTAACTGCCGGCCGCCGTCTTCCGTCGTGGTCGGGCCCCATCCTGAGCCTGACCAATCAGGCTATGGGATTCAAGGTGGCGTCATTGTCGCCCAGGCACGGTACTGGTGCTGGTGCTGGTGCTTGTGCAGCTGTTCCCGGTGCCGGTGCCGGTGCCCCTCCATCAAACCCAAAGTTCGGAGCCCCTCATCTCAAACCCCCGTCGAGTACCCTATCCTATATATGCCTTATTTTTTATGTCCCTCTACAAACTGAGGTGTCTCAAAGCTACCTCCCTACCTACTTGCCCCGCATTGTCTATCACAAGTGAATCCATTCATTGACCTTTGTTTTCCCCCTAACAACCACCAACAGAACAAATAGCCTGCTTCGAGCAGCCCCTGTCAAGATTTCGTCCCTCCGCACCGCTCAGATCGCCCGCCACCTGTCGTCGTCCTCTGCGAAGCCAGCAGACATGGCGTCCCAGTACACCACCCGCAAGGTCGCGGCACCCAACACCCTCGAGCACCGCGTCTACATCGAGAAGGATGGCGTTCCCGTCTCGCCCTTCCACGACATCCCTCTGTACGCCAACCAGGAGCAGACCGTCCTCAACATGATTGTTGAGATTCCCCGCTGGACCAATGCCAAGTTGGAGGTAAGTTTGCTTTTTTGTCCCTCGGATACCTTATTCTAAAACAGGTAAAACATCGAATATGCACTTACACTATCCATTCACGTTGCAGATCTCAAAGGATGAGCTCCTCAACCCCATCAAGCAGGACATCAAGAAGGGCAAGCTCCGCTACGTCCGCAACTGCTTCCCCCACAAGGGCTACCTGTGGAACTACGGCGCCTTCCCCCAGGTAAGAGCAACGTCTCTGTTATAGATGGCACCTCGGCCTTGAAACATGACGGCGAACTCACCGCTGACCAACGCGCCCCTTGTGTGCCGCCCGCCTCAGACCTGGGAGGACCCCAACACCGTCCACCCCGAGACCAAGGCCAAGGGTGACAACGACCCGCTCGACGTCTGCGAGATCGGTGAGCTTGTCGGCTACCCCGGTCAGGTCAAGCAGGTCAAGGTCCTCGGCGTTATGGCTCTGCTGGACGAGGAGGAGACCGACTGGAAGGTCATCGTTATCGACGTGAACGACCCGCTGGCGTCCAAGCTCAACGATGTCGAGGACGTCGAGCGCCACCTGCCCGGCCTCCTCCGCGCCACGAACGAGTGGTTCCGTATCTACAAGATCCCCGACGGAAAGCCCGAGAACCAGTTCGCCTTCACCGGCGAGTGCAAGAACAAGAAGTACGACCGGAAGCCCCAGCTCTTCGTTAAGTGTACCGCGTGAAGCTAACCATCTTAAACCTTCTCTCCACCACAGGTACGCCATGGACGTGATCCGGGAGTGCGCCGAGGCCTGGGAGAAGCTCATCACGGGCAAGACCCAGCCCGGCGACATCTCCACCACCAACCTGAGCGTCTCGCAGTCGCCTAGCCGCGTCTCCGCTGAGCAGCTCCCTCCCCTGCCGCCCAACGAGAACCTCCTCCCAGCTAAGATCGACGCCTCGATCGATAAGTGGTTCTTTATCAGCGGTGCTTCGGCTTAAGTTATGTGATTTTCAACAGATGGGATGCTTTTGGGAGCTGTGGAGATGTTCAATGCCCATAGTCATGGTCTTTTTTTTTTTTTTTTTTAAAAAAAAAAGGCTTTTCTTTTTCTTCTTGATTTTATTGGGTTTGGTGGCGTCGTATCCAGGAACACCAAAAGCTTATAGACCGTCCCCCTGCGCTCCGTATCTATTCCCTTAGCAGATAACATGTTATGGTAACCCTCTTTGCTATTCGAGCACGATTTTTGAAAAGTGCCTTGGCGAAAATTCGTGATATGTGTTGATGTGTTGGTACAGGAACTTTTTATAGATTTGCGAGGGACCTGGAAGTGTATTCGACAGTCTTACGCATGACTCTTGGGCTCGTATCGTACATCGGGTATCGTTTTATGGGTATCATCAGCCCGCCAGAGAGTCTTCCTTTTCGAGTGACCGCACATGGCGGTTGATTTCTTCAAGTATGCCCTTGATGCCGAGCTTCTGGCAATCGAGATTCATTTCCGTGCCGTCCTCTGGATGAGTTCCAAGATGTGTATGGTCAGCAGTCTGATTTTGATGCATACGCCAACTTCCGCAAATAAGCCGGAAGCTTCCCCCTTCTCTCTCAGCGGGGGCTTTGTTCCATACTAAAAGTAACCTGCAGCTTCGGCGGCTGGCTCGAGGTCTTTGGCAGGAGTGTGGTGGTGATGACCATGCCTGATGCGCGCGCGTTGGGCGGCAGGTTGGCAAGGAAGAGGCGCGCCGCCTTCGCGCTGGTGGCGAAGGGGTTGAACTGAGTCTTGACCTCTGTGACGAAGCGCTTCATTTTGGGGGGCAAAAATCGGATCGGGCCTTTGATACAGGGACTCGGGACGGCGCCGTTGTGTTTTTTTGCTACAACTTTTATTGACTATTCAGGGAATTGGGGGAAGTGCTTGGGCGGAGCAAAACGGCATTGAGTTGTGTGGATACCTACATCCCGCCGTTACAAGCGAGGGTCGATGTGTAATTGGGCTGCTAGGCGCGGGTGGCCCACCTTGTTAATGAACAGCTAGCTACTCCCTAGACGCGGACGGCTTTAGGCCACATTTATAGGAGGAACAGGCAGCACGACGTAATTACAGGGGCACAACGTCGCTACAGAAGCTACTAATTGAAGGTTTGACGGCGGCCGACGTCACTGTTGGCTGAACACAACGACACCCAAAAAAGGACAGAGCAACGTTTTCAAAGTATCTGCCAACACAACAAGCACGCCCCTTTTCGTTCGGCATTATTCCTGGCCGACAAAGATCAGCTTCAGCCAAAACAAAATCACGAAAATACAGCCAACCTCGCGCAAGGCGAAAAAGGCGGGGGGGAGGGACTCACGTTGTCTACCAAACAGAAACAATGTCGCTGCGGACGCTGCAGGAACGCCTCGCGCAGCTGCAGGAGACGACGTCCCAGCTGCGGGTGCTGATCGACCGCCTGGGCAGCCTGAAGCTGCAGCCGGGCTCGGTGCCGCTGGGCGGGGATGGGGTTGGCGCCGATGCCGAGGTCGACAGCGGCGTCGTCGCCGAGCTGGGCTCGGAGATCACCCAGGGCCTCCGCGAGACCGAGGAGGACCTGGAGCTGCTGCGGGAGGAGGTCGCCGACCTCAAGCCCGGGCGGGAGGGGAGCGAGGCGCAGAGGGGCAGGGCCCGACTGCGCGAGGGGGCTGATAGGCTGGGTGCCGAGCTGAAAAGGTGAGCATGTCAGATCCTAGATGGTGGTTGTCGATATCGGGGGTGATATTGACGTGTTCCATTTGGACGATAGTTGCCGTGTATCCTTCCGCAAAGCCCAGCTGTCAGCACGGCAGGGCCTGATCGCTGCCCAAAGAGCCGAGCGAGCGCTCCTTGTCGCCTCCTACGCCGCCCCTGCGCCACCAAGCCGCTCCGACGCATCCTCCCCGACCCCTCAGGACCAGCAGCAGCAGCAGCGCCGGCGCCACCATCACCACCAGCACTCCAAGTCGACCAACGAAAACAACCCGCAGGACCAGGTCGTGGGCGCCGCCCACAGCGTGACCACGTCCCTCCGCAGGACGCACGACCTGATGGCGTCGGAGCTGGCGCGGTCCGCGTACGCGGCCCAGGCGCTGGCCGAGAGCACGGCCGCCATGCGCGAGCTGGACCAGCGCTACTCGGGCCTGGACGGGATGCTGGCGGCGTCGAGGGACCTGCTCGGCACGCTGCTGCGGTCGCAAAAGTCGGACACTTGGTACCTCCAGACGGCGCTGTACATGCTCCTCGCCACGGCGGGCTGGCTCGTCTTTCGCCGGCTGCTGTACGGGCCCATGTGGTGGTTTGTGTGGCTGCCGCTGAGGATGCTGGGTATTGGCGTTGGTGGCGGCGTATCCCTCGTTGGCAAGGGGCTGAGTGGCGGCGGTGGGGCGAGCATGGAGGTTGTGGGCGCGGATGGGGGCAAGACTGTTGTTGAGATGGCGGGAGCGGGGAGCGTGCCAACGATGAGCGTGGCCGGGGGAAGCGGGCAGGCTTCGCGGGAGCCCTCGGGGTCCGAGTATGCGGAGTCTGAGAGGGTTGGCAAGATTATAGATGATGCTGGGTCAGACGGCGACGGGGTTGCCGGGAAAAGGACGGAACCGGACGGGGACAGCGTCGAGCATGACAGTGAGGCTGGTAACCCCAAGAAGCGAATGTGGCAAGAGCCTGAAGAGGCGGCAAAGCATGCAGCCTCAGCTGGCGGCAACGAGAAGGCAGACGAGAGGGTCAAGGACGAGCTATAGGTTAGTTTACGACCTCGTGCAAAACGAGAGCCTATGAGAATACCGATGAGATATCCAGCCTTACGCAAAGCAGGGACTGTCCCTAGCGTGGATCGTGTATGGTAAGTATGTGCTGCTCAACGGGTACGATTCCCATGACGCTTCAAACCAATGTGCATTCATATATGCTAGAAATTCCTGCTGGCCAAAAATGCAACCAAAATACATCAGATATTCAGACCATTTTTCTTTTTTGCTATATGCCCGTTCTCAAAATCACGCCCGACACTAAAGCCCAACACCCTGCGCTTCCGGATGCAGTCTTGAAAGGCAAGAATACCGAAACGCCGATAGATGTTGACCCAAAATGATATGTAAAAAAAACCCGATGCGCCTAGGGAACAACCAACCAGAGATCGCGGATTCCTATTTTTCCACCGTCGTCTTTTTTTTCTTTCTTTAAATTCGTTGTGCCGAAACAAGGAAAAGGTTTGGGTATCAGATGCATACCACGGGCTTGTTCAGTGTCCCTACTAGTACTTGGTCCTATGTTCAATTCTTGTTGAGCATCGACGACGCGACGGCCATGCCGGCAAAGAGCATCATGAAGCGCGGCAGCATGGGCTTATCGCCGTTGTCGCCGTCGCGACCGCCGGCCGCCGCCGGCGCCGCCGCCGCGGCGTCCTTGCCGCTCGTCCTGCCCGCCTTGCCACCGCCTCCCTCCTCCCGCCTGCGACCCGGCTCCGCAAAGGCTGCCGACTTGGCCCGGGCCCTGGGCGACGACTTGTTCTGCGGCCGCTTCGGGGTGGCCATCGCCGCCGCCGCCCGGCTGTTGATGATGGTGGCTGTGGCGATGCTCTTGGTACGCTTGCGGACGTGCGGTCTGCGGGGCGACTTGCCGCCCCCGGCTGAAGGGGTCACGGGGCTGACGGGGCTCTCGGGCGCGGGCGGCGTGCTGGCACCGTCGAGGAAGAACTTGCGCGCCGCCACGAGGCCAGGTGCGGTCTGCGGCCGGGAGCCGGAGGAGCGCCCACCGCTGCCGCTTCCGCTGCTCGAGAATGCGCTCCTGAGCGCGCCCAGGGGACCTGGGCGTCTATTCTCGGCCTCGTGGAGCCCAAAGTAGCCCGCGGTGGGGATAGACTTGCGGCGCGCGGGGCTCGGCGGGCGAGCGGTTGTCGGGGTCTGCTCCTGCTGTTGCGGGTGCTGCTGCTGCGGCGTGTCTGACAGGAGCGCGGCGACGTCGACGCCCGAGTTTACCGTGTCGACTGAGTCACGCTGGCTTATACTGACGTAGTCCTCCCACGACGACACGCTGTTCCTGTTGATCAGGATCGGGCTGGGGCGCTCGATGGCGCGCCTAGACCGTGCAGGCTGTAGTTCCGGAAGGGCATGCTCGTCGAGGCTGATGGGCGGTAGCGCTGCCGGCTTTGCGGCGAATGCGTTGTCGAACACGTTGTCGACGGGCTCTCCTGCAGGTGGCAGCGCGGTGGGGACCACGGTCCCCGCGCTGAGCGGGGCCTCCTTGTCGGGGAGGGGAACTGACGCGGTGGTAGACGACGCTGCTAGCTCTGCCATGACCTGGGTGGGCGTTCCCGACGCCGAGGGATGGTAGTCGGTGAGTGCCTGGTCCTCTCCAAAGTCGAACGAGGAGTCGCTCTGGTCGAGGCTGTCGCCGGGCGTCACAAGGACGGTAGCTTCCGGCTCCGACGAGTACGTGTCTACTTGCTGCTCGCCGGGGATCCGCGAAGTCGACTCGGTCGGCGTCTTCTCGTCTTCGGTCTCGCTAGGGATGTAGCTGAGACTAGCGCTGTCCTCTTGGACCGTTTCGGCATCATAGGGCACATTTGCTTCGACGAGAAGCGTCGGTTGAGTGGCCGGCGGTGTCATCAGGAAACTGTCCCGAGGCGATGGCCCTTCCCCGGGGCTTAGGCCAGGGGTCGAGGGGATGGACTCGTCATCGCGGCTCAGGCTGGCGCGCTTGGGGGCTGCCCGAGGCGCCGCTGGCTCTGCGGCGGCGACTTTGTCATCCTTGGAGGCCTGGCTGCCGAATGCACCATCTTCGGGACGGGCAGCGTTGACGAAATCCAGTTCAACCAAGTCACCGGCCACCAAGTCGTGTGCATCGCTCATGAGTGACGACTCCTGGGTAAATATATGGTCTTCGGCAACCGACATCTCGGTTTCCCCGCACTCGGAATGGTCAGACTCCTCCGACATAATCTCGGGCACCGTCCCAGAAAACGATGCGGCGCCGTCGGAGATGGAAAACGTGTGTCCCTTGAAAAGCTCAGGGTCGATGACGTGCACAGGCTGCACGTTGACTTGCCTCAGGATGGCATCGGCAGAGTCTAGACCCCTGCTTGAGACGGAAGAGTCGCTGTTCTGTCGGGAGCGGCTCTGGGCGAAACTGTGGGGCATCAGAGGAAAGACCCGATATGCCGGGCTGTCCGCCGAGGCAGCTATGATGAACGTCTTCTTCCTTCTGAGCCGTGGTACCGGAGACGTCGGCGTCGGTGTCTCTATGGCCGAGTCCCCTGGGCTCATGGCCAGCGGAAACCTTCTTATTGGGCTATTAGTAGTCGGGGACAAGTCGAGGTGCAGGAGCTGGGGTATCTGCCCATGCGTCTCGGGTAAAGCGGGCATGCTTGGTGCTAGACCGGGCTCCTCTTCCTCGGCCGGGCCGTCCAGAGACCAGGTATCCTTCAGCAGCATCTCGAGGTCTTGGTTTATGCGGGTTTGCAAGGCATGGACGAGGCGGTCCTTTTCGGCGTTTCTGCTGACTGGATTGCTTGCCGTGGTGGCCGATGCCGTTTTCACTGCTGCGTCTTGTGCACCAACTACCCTGTCCAGGATCAGGTGGCCTCGCTTATAGGCGACGACGTGTACGGATGCCCCGCTGCCCCGGAGCACGTCTGTGATACCGGTGTGGACGCGGTCGAGGATTGCCTCAACGGTCCGTTGGGAGTGTGACTTGGTGTGGTCAAGGCTGACCTTGATCGGCCCGGATACAATCCAGTCCGGCAAGCGCTTGAGCTCCAGTATCCTCAACTCAAAATCGTTCGTGCGGGAGACGCGCTCGTCGGCCACGTCTCGTAACCTCGTCAGCTCCGTCTGCACATCGCGAAGAAAGGCATAGCAATCCTCGCCGTCGGGGTGTCTGAAGATCGCAAGCTTTGACCGGATGCTGCGGTGCGCGTGTTCATAGACTGGGCCAAGGCTGTTTGCGATCCGCAGCTCGATGCCCAGTGCGTTCTCTTCAAAGTGGTCGCAGGCGACGGGCCCTTCAAGCCAGTCGCACGAAGCGTGCTCGAGCTCAAAGGCGCGCCTCCTGGCGCCGACGGCGGAGCTGACGGCGTCGAACGCGTCCCATAGCAGCCTCTCGCTCTGCGCCAGATTCAGCGGCGAGTCCTGGGCGCTCTTCAGCCGCAGGCTCCTCGTCCATTCTTGGTGTGTTTGACGGTGTCGGTTGAAGCTACGGAACGAGAGCTCGATGGTGTACCCGGGGACGAACTCGAAGGACTGCGTCGACTCGATGAACCGACACAGCGGCACGCACGCGAGCGCGAGGGCGTCATGGGGGGTCAGTGAGGAGGCTGACAGCCGTTGGGACAGGCGGTCGGAACTCGGCTCCTGCGTCCACCTGAAATCCTTGTCGTGACGCCGGAGGAAGAGGCCGACGACGTAGTGTGTGGAAATGGTGATCTCGGTGGCCAGCTGTTCAGATACGGCGTCCTTCTGGTACGACTTGAAGGTCTTTTCGGCCCAGACGGCGCCGTACCGGACGATGGTGTAGGTGATTGTGTACCGCAGCGAGCTCGGAGCCTGTCCGAAGCGCCGGTGCAGCAGCGCCTCCGAGTCCCTCCTTGTGATGAACTCGTCGCTGCAGTGCTCGATGCGGCGGATGAGGCCGTGGCACAGGCGCTCAGACGGCTTCAAGGCCTTTGAGCTCGCATACACCCTGCTGTACGTCGGCTTCTCGTCGATGGTGACCTCAACCTTTACGGCCAGAGGCGGTCGGCCTTGGAGCCCTTCCTCGATTATAGGAGACAGGATGGCCGCCGGAGCCATGTCGGATTGAGGCTCATGGGGAGCCGCGGTGATGGTGGATCGATGGCGGTCGTCGGTGGAATGATGTTGAGGGAGAGGTGGTGTTACGGACGCAGCGGTACTATCGACATGTCCTCTGCCAGTTTTGCTAGGGGTACTGTTGTTGTTTGTGCTTGTGTTGTTGTTGTTATTATTGCTAGGTTTCGGTGCGTGAAGAGCTGGGGCAGAGTCTTTTGCCTTTTGCCGTCGTCGCTTAAAAGTACCCCAGGGCATCCTGAAGCAGACGGTGGGGTCAGACCCCAGCTATCCACTGGCAGCCGGATTCGTCTTGTGTTTTTTTCTCTCTGTGCGTGTGTGTGTGTGTGTGTATGTATGTTTCTCTTGTCTTCTCTCTACTCTCTCGTGTGTCTTGACGCGCGTGTTGGTTGGTTATCCCGTACCAGACCAGGGGCTTGTTGACAGCCCGATCTAGTCGATCTGTCTCAGCGTCGGCGTTTCGCCCGCCACAGGGTCCCGGTTTTGCTTCTGGTGCTCGGGCGCCGGGCCGCTGCTATTGCTGCTGTTGCTGCTGCTGCTGCGGACGGAGGAGTGAGTCGGGTACAAGAAGAAATGGTGATGTGATGAGGATGGATGAATTTGGATTCCATCCCAATTTACTCTCGCCAGGTCAGACAAGAAAAACAGAACAAAACAGAACCGATCCACGAACAGTCGTGTCGTGGTCTGTCTATCGGGCTTGGGCAGCAAAAGCCAAGGCAGAAGATGTTTGTTTCCGCTGGCCCGAGGCAATGTAAACAAGGGCACAGGGATAGAGTGACAAAGAGTGTCAAGAGAGTCAAGAGAGGGCCTTGATACAAAGCCAAAGTACAAACACATGCACACATGGTACGTTTATGTAGTAGAAGGGTGATGCCGCCTTTATGGCGTTTAACCCTCGTTCTCAACTCAACTCTCTCCCCACCGACTCAGGCCGGGGCCCAGGGCTGGTAAACACGAATGAATTTATTGGTTGGCACTGGCCCATTGTTCGTC
>JASAOQ010004298.1:0-16395 GCA_031306065.1 Pseudopyricularia cyperi | reverse complement strand
CAAAAAAAAAAAAAAAAAAAAAAAACTCTGTACTACTCACATCATGCTTTCCGGACTGGATGCAGATGCTCGCCAGCCGTTCGTAAACCTCCAGGTCGTCATTGTATTGGCACGCCCGCTTAAACACCTCTTCGACGCTCTCATCCGTCCCGTAGGCCACCTCCAGGTTCAGGTACGCGATCCAGACGTTGAGCTTCTCCGTCTCCTCGCGCACGTCGATGGTGTTGATGGCCCTCTCGGCGACCTCACGCGCCTTGGCGAGCTCGCTCACCTGCATGTGGAACGCCATGTAGGCTATCCAGAGCGCCGACGAGTTCGGCTGCCCCAGCAGCAGCCGCTCAAAGTCGCCCGCCGTCTGAGGTCCGTTGGCGTCTAGGTCGCCCGTCCGGTCGACTTCGATCTCGGCCTTCCTCCGCTTCTTGGTCTTTTTGCTTTCCTTTCCATCCTCGGGAGTGTTCGATTGCTCGTCGGCAGAATCCAGGTTGCCGCCTGACCAGTCGAATCCTCCGGCATCCAGCCCTGGAAGACCGGCATCGTCCTTGTGCGCGTCGGTCATCGGGACATCGTCGTCATCGTCGTCCTCGTCATCATCATCCTCGCCAGACGATTCCCCGCCACCTGTACCTGTGAAGAGTACCACACTGTCGCCATCGTCCATCTCGTCATCCTCGTCCTCCTCATCGTCGCTATCCGACGCAAGCGCCGCACCCGCGTTATCGCTATCGTCGTCGTCCATGTCCTCGTCGCTGTCGGCATCCTCAAAATACGAAGGCTTCAGTCCAAAGCTGATCTTCTTCTTGGCAGCGTCGACTGTCAATATCACAGCCTTGACGCTGTCGCCTTCCCTGTAAAGCTTGGTCGCGTCCTTGACCACCTTGTCCGCCATCTCGGTCCTGTGACAGAGACCGCTGACGTTTGCCGACTTGTCGATGAGAATGAAGGCTCCAAATTCGGCGACCTTGCGAACCTTGCCCGTGACCGCCTGCCCCTCTTTGAAATCGCTGTAGCCAGGCAGCGGCTTGTAGTCCTCGTCCACGGCCGACGCCTTGAGGCTCAATTGTACGTGGCCGAGTGTCTGATCCACTGACATGACGCGGCCTTTGACCAGCTGATCGACCTGGAAATGCTCTTTCCATTCTCTTAGGTATGCGTCCGACAGATCAGATATCCTGACCAAGGCCGTAACGTCACCGCCGAGGGCGACAAACAGCCCCTTGTCGGACACGTTCTTCACGAATCCACGAACAATGTCACCTTTCTCAACTTGAGACACGTTGGTGACCTCCTTGTCCTTCACGGGTAGCTCCGAGCTCAACACGCGTGATTCGCGAGTCGAAAGCCTGACCTTCTTATTGCTCTTGTCCAAGCTGACCACCGATACTCGAACAATGTCGTTCCTGGAGTACTTGAGCGGGTTCGCCTGGTCGTAGTCGTCGTTCAGGTCGATGATGCTTATAGGCGCCCCAATGGTATCGCTGATCTGTACAAACACCTGGCGCTCGGTAACCTTGGTGACCCGGGCGAGCATAACGGTGTTCTTCTCCAGCTCGTCCCAATTTATGTGCTCGTTGGGTCGCTCCGACCGCGCCGAAAGATCTAGCTTGCCGTTGTCCGCGTCGACAGCAATCGCACGGGCCCTGAGAGCGGTGCCCGCGGGGAAGTTCTGACGGAGGTTCTTGCCAAGAGAGCTGTCGTCGGACACCTCGGCCGACCGGATCCTGCCCCTGACGGTGGGAGACAAGTTGACCCACAGCCAATTGTCCTCGTGATTGTTCACAAAGGCGAGCCAGCTCGAACCGGTCGATATATCGGCCATGGCCAGCGGCTTGTGTTCGCCCTTGGCCCGCAGACTGCTCGGCTTGGCAGTGAGCTCCAGTACCGAGTTCGCTGTGCGGTGGGAAAATGGCAGGAAGCGGTAGTTACGTGCGTCGTGCACACCAATGACGCGGACGTCGATTATTTGGTTCTGGGTGAATTTTGACAGAGGGTCCTTGGCGTTGGTGATTTCGTCCCAAGAGTCGAAAACCTCGGATATGTCTACACGCCCCTGAACGTTGTCTGCCAGGGCCACGTTGAGCTGAGTCTTCTTGATAGACGCAATCCTTGCCTTGATCACATTGCCGACACGGATGTCATCTGTTGATGTGATCGAAGCATCGACGGCGTTGGAGACTGGCATCGCCTCGTGCCTCGACTTGGGTTCCTTGGGCGCCTTGGCATCCGGCATGGAAACTACCAGGCGCTTGCCCTCCACGGAATGCACCTTGACCTGGACAGACTGGTGGAGACGCAATCCAAAGTCCTCCAGAGCCTGTGCCGCGGGAGATATCATCGATTTTGGCAACAGGGCAATCAATCTGCCGCCGAACTGGACAAAGACAGCCGTGGGTGTAATGTTCCGCACGAAACCCTGAGCCAGCTTTCCGATTTTGGCGTCATCGAGCGTGGCAATAAACTGCCCGTTTTGACTCGCCTTGACGAGGCTCGGTTTGAGGGACAGCACAATAGACCTTCGGCCTTCATCTTTCTCGAGGACAACCATATCCTCGAGAGTCTGTCCGACGCGGATTTTGCCGAGGGCCGACTGGTTCTTCGAGGGTGATTTGTCAGTGAGCTGATGTGCTCGCAGAACGGCCTTTAAGGAGCCGTCGCGAAGCTCAAGGAACACATTGTCCTCTGATTTCTCCGTGATGCTGCCAGATACCAGATCGCCAACCCTTAGTTTCTGCAGCGCCATCTGTTTCTCGATTCCAAATGCCGCTGGGTCCTTGCAAGAGACCACCAACCGACGTCGCTCGGGGTCGACGCTGATGACGTGCACGTTGACGACCTGACCTATCCGGAAGTGCTCGTTCGGGTCTCGGATGTAGCTTTCGCTCATCTCGCCAATGGGCAAGAATCCTCTTAGTCTGCCATAGAACTGCACAAATGCCCCGATGGGCTTGATCTTGACAATAGTCCCCTGGACTTGCTGTCCCTCGGAGGCCTCGCCAAAGTCCTTGATCGGCTGTGCTTCAGAGTTGACCAAGGTCTTCTTGAAGGTCAAACGCAGCTGTTGCTTCTCCGGGTCGACAGACAGCACACGCGCCTTGACCTTGAGGCCCTCCCTAAACTTCTTCTCCGGGTGCTGAAGCCGCACATCAGCAAGGTGCATTTCGGGGACAAATCCAGTGATGTCGTCATCCAGCTTGACAATTACACCGCTCAAGCCATCCTCCTTGACAATAAGCTTCTCGATAGTGACGTTGGTAACCTCGCCGATGGGCACATCTTCGATCCGCAGGTATTTCCGCTCGAGAATGCTTTTTTCGAATGACATTTGATACATGCCATCCATGGCGGTGTAGCCCACGATTCTGCCTCTGTGAGAAGACCCGATCTTGTACGGCCCGCTGGATTCATACAAAGCGTCAACTTTGCCATCCTTGACCCGAGAGATATGAACAAAACCAGGGACGCCTTCTATGCCGGTGTCGACAAAAAGGCCGATATCTGGTTCCACCTTGGCTACGGTGCAATTCTCTACGATGGATGAGTGTGGTAGAGCCACAAAGGGGTTTAGATCTTTGCCATCCACCGTAGCCTGTTGAAATTGGAGGGATGTCAAATGGCCGAGCAAGCTTATCCCGAGCTTCAAGCTGTCCGAGGTGGGGAAGTTGCAGATGACTCTTGCTCTGACTTTCGAGCCAACCTTGTACTTCTTCTCCAGGTTGACTCCATTGGGGCCGAGTCCAGAGTGGATGACGTCGGCAGTCACGTCCAGTGATCCCATAACCTTGCCTGCGAGTCCTCTCCCTGAGACACCCGAGACCAAGACATCCACAGCAGTGCCGGGCAGAAAAGCATTAATAGTTTTTGCCGTGTTCGGGAAGAGCTGCACGTTGCCCAGCTTCTTGGTTTTGGTCGTCAGCTGGGCAGTCTTACCCTTGACGCTTGCGACGAAGAAGAGGTGAACGCAGCCCGGCTCAAGCCGTGTAGCCGATATGCTCTCTTCCACCTCCTTTTTGGGCAAGAAACCGGTGACGTCTTTGACGCCAAGGTCCACAAGGTACCCATGATCCTCCACGCTCGAAATGGAACCAGCAACCGTACAGTTTGCAACAAGATCACCGCTGGAGAGACCTGTGTTGGCGAGCTCAGGCTGAAGCGAGAGCTCGATCCGCTTTTTGCCCTTTCCGCCGGCCTTGGTGGGCTCTTCCATGGTTGAGGTTACATAGGCGCGGACATATTGGCCGGGTGAAAATATGGAGGCGAGGTCAATGGCGTCTTCGTCGTCGTCGTCTGCGTCAACCTCCATCGCATCCTGCAGCTTCTTGGTAAGCTGTGTCGATATGGACGTCGCCTTTACGTGGCCGGTGAGGTTGTTGGGCAGGGAGACTTCGGCTTCAAGTGCGTTGATAGCGCTTATCTGCCCCAGGACTAAGGAGCCCTTAACGAGCCTCTGGAAGGGGGTATTCGTGTTAGTAAATGGTCCACATCGCCGCCAGCCAGCATGGGCGCAACATTGAGGACACCGGCTCACCTTGAAATTCAGACTTTCTATCTTGACAGAGTCCGCATCCTTGGTAAGCTCCTTGAGCTGTGTCTTGGACTTTTTCCCTTTGAGCTTCTTGCTAGAGCGGTCCCCCTTGCTGCTGGTTTTTGCAGACTCTTGCTCGAACAGGACGTCTTTGCTGGCCTGCACCTTGATTTGTTTGTGCTCCAGCGGCGTGAGGACACTCCCGCCTCCACGAGGAAACAGTGGCTCATCCTCCTTGAGCTTGGAGATGACAGGCGCGGCCGGGGCGCTGACAGTCTTGTCCGACCTGTCCTTGGACTTGGTTGCGGAATCGGATCGGGGACGCTTGGACGGCGGTTCGCCGGCGGGGGGCTTCGTAGCCGGCTTGCTTCCGGGAGCATCTTTGCGTTTTAAAGAGCCCATATTGGCGGTCGTAGGCTTACGCGACGGCCGTTGGAATCGAGGAAGTGGGCATGTATGATCCGAGGCCCTCGAACTTTTCGCATCATAACGGGCAGACGCACCTCACGCTGAAAAATTATTTGCGGGGCTACCGATAAGGTGTCGATAAGAGGCGCGCTTTTTTCCTGGGGAATTGGGGACGGGGCGTTAGTGGGGTTGGTTAATGCAAGCGCGCGCTTCATATACCTGTCGAACGTGATGCGTCAACGTTTGCAATGATTACCTGACCGATCAACGATTAAATAATGGAAGAAGTGAATGAAAGAGACTGGAATGAGAGCATTTGATAGCACTAGTCTAGACTAGACTAGACTAGTAGCTTGCGGGCTGGATAAAATCACGTAACAATTCCCTTCATAGTTAGCCCGCAAATGGATGATGGCGAAGCAAGACGCCAGAGGTGAAAGATACCCTGTAAACCCGAGGGGCAATACAAACGAGTCACTAATGCCAGCAGACGTTGTCGTTCAAATGACTTTTGAGTTGTAACCTGATACTACAAAGTATGGCATCCATCCGTCCATGGGATTTGAGGCGGTTTAATGAGACCACAATATATCGATCGAATATACTCTATTAGAAGCCAATCATCAAGCCAGAGTGAATCTGGTGCCTTACGGCCCTGATTAACCACAGTCAAAGTTGTTTTGTGTCGTATCCACTTCCCACGCTTACGCCTTGGATTTAATTAGGCATGCTTTCCAATTTCTTCAGCACTGTTTTTACTGCTGCTGGTGCTGTTGCTGCTGCCTGCCATCCCAAAGTAGTTGCCCCCCGAGACCCTTGACATAGCATTGGATTGAGCGTGGGTCGCTCCATTTAATCGCGCCACCGCGACTCAAAGGGTCGCATCCCTAGCACGAATTACCTGATGCGGCGGGAAGGAAAATAATACCTGCACATCCCCATTCCATCCAGTCCCATTCCAAGAACACTTTTCACATACCATCGCTTTCGTCCATCCGTTCCTCCATTTGCACCTTTCGCTCGTTTTCCTATCAATACCAAATCTACAAAAGACCTCCAAACAGCGCTCCAAACGCACGCCCGACCACTGTCCTGTCCTCCCACCTGCGCACCGCACACGCGATTCCCTCCAGCCCTACAGCCCCTCCAACCGCCCGTCTAGTCTCACGCCACCCGACCGAGGGACCAACTCTTCACCACCACCAACCCCCTTCTCACGGGTCCAAGGCCATACCCAAAAGGGCGCTGCGGCCCGACCCAACTCCCTCGCCATGGGCATCCTCGCCCAAAAGTCAAAGTTCAAGGTCGCCAAGCCCACAATCCGCGTCGAAAAGGTGGCCGTCGAGGTGCCCCAGCCCAGGCCGAAACCGAAGCATCGCTCGACCGCGGACCGCGACAGCCTCGGCGCGCCACACTCCTCCGCATCCCCGCGCCCACCGCACCACCCGCACTCCCGCGCCAGCGCATCGCCGTTGCCCGGCGCCGGCATCGGCGCCTCGTACTCGCCGTCGTCGTCGTCGTCGCATGGTGCGCTGTCGTCAAATGTGCTCGCAGGCCACAGCCACCACCACCGCAAGCGCAAGGCTGGCAGCGTCGGGCCGCCCGCCGCGCCCAGGAGGTCTCCCGCCAGCGATCGCGTGACCTGGGAAGACGAGTCGGACTCGGAAGACGACGACGCCTGGGAGGACACGCTCGACGACCGCAAGCGACAGCGCACCACCGACAGCGAGCGCGTCGAGGACCCGGACCGGAGGCTCGTTTCGCCTGCCTTGGTTAACCCGCCGCCTGACGGGAGGGACCTGAGACTGATCCACGCCGCCGACGTCGCCTCGCTCAAGCTCAAGTGCACGCCGTCTCTGGGGGCTTCGGAAGCCGATGTGCGCGTTGGGCTGCAGTATCCGGGCTTGAGGCAACGAGAAAGGTATGTGAGGCTCTACAAACTGCGGCAATTTTCGTTTTCTGTGCGCTAGACGGCTAACCCCTTTTCAACCATCGCAGATATGAACTCGTCTCGGGCAAGGATATGATCGATGCCGTGGAAGAGATCAAGCATGTGATCAAGTGCGTGGTCGACACGTGTCTCACCGACAGCGAGGCGCAGCCATTCACCGAGCCAAACAACGGCGTAATACGACAGCTCGAACGATCCTCCAATCTCAAAGACTACAAGGCATTTCGTGCCGCTCTAGACAAATACAACGTACGCCTCCGGGAGCTCCAAGAGAACGGCGCCATAGCGCGTAACCTTGGCAAACGCCGCAGCCTGCCCTCCAGTCTAGTTGCCTTCATCCTCCAGCAGGTCTACGACCGCACCGTCGCGCCGCGAGTCGAGCTCCTTGCCAAGTACGAGAACGGCACCGACAACGTGTACGGCGAGCTGCTGCATCCCTTCATCAACGAGATACTGGTCCAGAGGTTGAAGATGACCTCGGGCCAGGTGTTTGTCGACCTGGGCTCCGGGGTCGGGAATGTGGTCTTGCAGGCCGCCCTCGACATTGGATGCGAGAGCTGGGGCTGCGAGATGATGGAGAACGCCTGCAACTTGGCCGACGCCCAAAAGAGGGAATTCGCGGCGCGGTGCAGGCTGTGGGGCATAGCGCCGGGCAAGGTTCGACTCGAGAGGGGCGACTTTCGGGCCAATCAAAGGATACTCGAGGCCCTCAAGAGGGCCGACGTTGTGCTCGTCAATAACCAAGCCTTCACCGCACAGCTCAACGACGACCTGGTCCGCATGTTCCTCGACCTGAGGAAGGGCTGCAAGATCGTGTCGCTTAAGAGTTTTGTGCACGAGCAAAAGAACGCGGCCAACGACGTTGGCAGCAGCATCCTTGACGTCGAGCGACTGCCGTATTCCGAGGGTTACGTGAGCTGGACGGGTGCTGGTGGCCAGTTCTGCATCTCGACGCGAAAGTAGTGAGCTTCTTTGGCAAAAGCTTTCATAAATCCATCAGCATAATCCGAGCAGCGACGACTATACGATATTGTGGATAGAGAAGAGCGAGCATGTTTATAAAATGCATGTTCTTGTGTACACATGTGAAGCACTAGCAGCGGCACTTGGCACTCGCCAGCGAGTTTGCATAGCGGGCTTCTTGTTTTCTTTTTGGTCTTGATCTTGAGCGTGCATAGAATTTATATGTTTGATACCAACAGAGCATGGGGCGGAATTTCTAGAACCATAGGAATTGAAGACTTGGCTTACCTGGCAGTATGTGAACTCTCGCACTGAAACAGATACCTGCTCCAACTTCACCTTCGCTTGGAGAAGTTCGGTTCATTGGCAAGGTTCATAGCTTCTGCCTCTTGACCCATCCGTTTCATCCATCGTTCGACAAGCTGTTCGTTTTCGGCTTGTATCTTGGCTTTTTGTTGCTCCATCACGTTGAGCTGGAGCGTAAGGGCGATCAACTCGTCTTGTACATTCTGTTGTGGGTGTGTAAGGGAGTCAGCCTGTCCAAAGTCCGAGTGTGTGATTTCTTTTTCGAAACAGCACTGTAGCTCAAAACAACAAAGTGATCACAGAAGGATACAAACCTCGACAAGCTTCGACTTCCCCCGCAGCTCCTCATTTCGATCCTTGACCTTGGTGTCCAGGCTGTTACGCTCAGCTGTGAGGTGCCGAATGGACCTGGCGTCCTCGGCCGTTTTAGCCCGCAGCCTCTCGAGCTCCGCCTCGGCCACGCCGAGCCGCGACTGCAGCCGCTGCTGGGTCCCGAGGGCCTCGGCGAGGTCCAGCCTGAGCCTCGCGACGAGCGGCTGCGCGCCGCCGCCCCCCTCTGTGTCATGCGCGGCTGAGGAGGCGCCGCCCGCGGCCCTTGCGCCGGACGCCCTGAGGGCGGCTCTTTCTGCCTCTAGGGCAGCTACACGGTCCTGTAGGTGAGAGCCTAGTATATTGGGATTTGCGATGTGCATAAGTCGTGGTGTTCATGCGATCCTAGAGTCGGGGACCGGATCTGCCAGATGCGTGGTTCTGGCAGCCGAGACGAGACTGAAACTTTGAGATACGGGGGCTTTGAAAGGCATGCTTCTCCTTACAGGCTTCTACCAGGTCGCGATTGACCGGGCTTTTTTTCTCGGCTTCTTTGATGGAGGCGAGGTACTCGTCCCGCCAGTCCGGCAGCGACGACATCTTGACAGCCCTGGCGGGTTGCGGGTCAGGAGACCCAAGGACTATTGGCAGTTGCGGCGCTTGAAGACAGAATGAGGTATGCAATCACCCTTTTGTTCAAGTAACCTCGTTGAGTTGTAGGTAACTGTTAGAATAAGATCAACCGGTTATGGTGACTTGTTTGTCTTCTCTCTTCCATGGTCTTTTCGTAGTCGCGGTCGGTGGAGGGGGTACCATCAAGGTACCGTTGACGCAGTGACGTCTGTGCTCACAAGGAGACTGATGCTTGGGGAGCTCAGGTGACTTCCGCGTGCGACAAAGACGGTTTACGTACAGTACGTGCAGACCAAGCAATACCTTGTGTTGCCTTGCCGTACCTCCTCACATCATCCACGAATAGAAAATCAAATTGCATAACACACACCTGGTAATCAAATATTTGGAGAACGGAGGTACCTGACGGTCGACCCAATCCTTAGCCGTAGCCTGAGCGAGGCAATCTTGGACCGGGAAAACCCCGCGTTCGGCTGGTTATCGCCCAGCAATCATCCAGTTATCACAGGCCGCAGACCGACGATGACCCGACGGCGTTGACCCAACCGCAACGATTATGGAGCTGAGCCCGACGGCAGGCTGGGAGCAGGTCGGGGATAAATACTACCGAAAGGTCCAGCTCTACACCGAAGTCTTCGACCTCGACCTGGAACTGGACAACTATGTGGTGGCAGGGGCACCCGACGGAGGCGCCATAGCCCTGCATCTTGACGAGAACAAGCTGGTCGAGTACAGGGCCGGCAAGGCCCGGAAGCCGAGCATCGACATTTACAGCTGCGCTGGCAAGCCGATCCGCAGTATCAACTGGGACAAGGGCTCCGTACGCGGCCTGGGCTGGTCCGAGGACGAGAAGCTGCTCGTCGTCACCAAGGACGGAACCGTACGTTGCTATTATGGCCTGCAGGAGGAGTTCACCCAATTTTCGCTTGGCCACGGTGCCGAGGAGTTTGGAGTGCACTCCTGCAGGTTCTACGAGAGCGGACTGGTGGCCCTGCTCTCCAACAACACACTCGTCACCGTGTCTTCGTACGACGAGCCCAGGCCGAAACCGCTGGCCGCGCCGCCAGAGGGCGACGTCCATGCGTGGACCATCATCCCACCTAGGTACACCCTCTCCCGCTCGGTCGAGGTCCTGCTAAGCATAGGGCAGACAGTCTACGTGACCGACGCCGTTGAGTGCGAGGACCGGTACCTTGACATCGGGCCCTTCACCCACATGGCCGTCTCGCCCAACGGCAAGTTCGCCGCCCTCTACACTCCCGCGGGCCAGATCCACGTCATCACGTGCGACTTCCAGACCAGGTTGAGCGAGCACGATCTCAAATCCAAGATCCCGCCAAAGTATCTCAGCTGGTGCGGCAACGATGCTGTCGTTATTGCGTGGGAGGACGAGATTCACCTCGTCGGCCCGGGGGCCTCGGTTGCCACCTTCTTCTACAACGGGCGCATCCACATCGTACAGGACTTTGACGGCGTCCGCGTACTGACCAACGAGACGTGCGACTTTCTGCAAAAGGTGCCCGACGTCACCGAGGAGGTCTTCCGGATCGGCACCGAATCCGCGGCCTCCATCCTGCTGGACGCCGCCAAGCAGCTCGAGCTTCAGTCGCCAAAGGCCGACGACAACATCCAGCTGATTAGGCCCAACCTGACAGAGGCTGTCGACACGTGCGTCAACGCCGCCGGGCAGGAGTTCAACGTCCACTGGCAGAAGCAGCTCCTCAAGGCCGCGTCCTTCGGCAAGTCCGTCCTCGATATATACAACAGCGATGACTTTGTCGAGATGAGCGAGACGCTCCGCGTCCTCAATGCCGTCCGCTTTTACGAGGTCGGCCTCCCCCTCTCCCTCGGCCAGTACCAGCGGCTCGGACCCGACCGCCTCATAGGCCGCCTGCTCGACCGGCACGAGTACCTGCTCGCCCTGCGCATTGCCGGCTACCTCCGCCTGCCAACGGACCGCATCTACGTGCACTGGGCGTGCGCCAAGGTCCGCCTCAGTGCCGAGGACGACGACGCCATCGCCCGCGCCGTGGTGGAGCGCCTCTCGGGCAAACCTGGCATTTCGTTCGAGGCCATCGCCCGCGCGGCCTACGACGAGGGCCGCACGCGCCTCGCCACCGAGTTGCTCAACCACGAGCCCCGCGCCGGTCGGCAGGTGCCCCTGTTGCTCTCCATGGACGAGGGCGAGGTGGCGCTCGACAAGGCCGTCGAGAGCGGCGACACGGACCTGGTGCTGTCGGTGCTGCACGAGCTGCGGCGCAAGCTCCCTCTGGCCTCCTTCTTCCGCGCCGTTAACCGACGGCCCGTCGCCACGGCGCTGGTCGAGGCCGCCGCCACCCGCGAGGGCGACAACGCCCTGCTCAAGGATCTCTACTACCAGGACGACCGCCGGCTGGACGGGGCCGGCGTGTTCCTGCGTGAGGCCATCCGGCAGCCCGACGCCCGGACAGCGGGAGACAAGATAGCCCTCGCCGCGAGGCTGCTAAGCGACAACGCGCGCGAGAGCGCGTCGGAGCTGCGGGCGCTCAAGGAGGCCGCCACGCTGCTGCGCATGCAGGAGGCGCTCGACCGCGACCTCACCGACTCCTTTGCCGGGCTGAGCGTCAACGAGACCATGTTCAAGCTCGTGCGGCTGGGGTACCACGGGCGGGCCAAGAAGATACAAAGCGAGTTCAAGGTCCCCGAGAGGGTGGCGTGCTGGATTCGGTAAGAGCGTTTTTGTTTTAGCAAATTTCAAACTTTCTTTTTTTGTTTGGTCTAACTTGAACGAACACACCCATACAGACTACGAGCCCTCGTCGCCAAGCGCGACTGGAATGAGATTGAAGAGATTTCCAAAGCCCGAAAGAGCCCCATTGGATGGGAGGTATGTTTTTATAAACTTTTCTAACCTCATTTTTCACCACCCTCCTATCAGAGAAACAAAAGAAAAAAGGGTTTATCCACCCAACCCCCCGTCTAACAGCCAAAAAAAACAGCCCTACTTCAACCTAGTCCTCCAGGCAGGCAACCCCCGCCTCGCCTCCGTCTTCATACCAAAGTGCACCAACCTCTCCAAGGATGCCTCGGCGCCGACGACCATCGTCATGTACGAAAAGTGCGGCATGCGCCTGCGGGCGGCCGAGGAGGCCGTCCGGCTCAAGAACAGGGACGAGTGGGCCAGGCTGCTCGAGGCCGCGGGCAGGGCCACGCCCGAGGGGCGCGACATTGAGCGCGTCGGCGCCGCGGCGTTCAAGAGGGGGGTTTAGCAAAAGAAAGGTGGAGTGGCCCGGCTGTGGGGAGAAGCCGCCTGTCTTGGGCTGTCTCTTGAAGCGTTGTCCAATATCTGCTTATTTTTGTTTGGGTTGTCTAGTTGGTGACGAATGGGCCAGCTACACCAGAGGCGTCGACGGGCGTAGCCATATATCTGTCTATCTTATCTACCTATACACCTATTATAATAGCTTGTGGTTACTGCTAAGCAAATGCCTAGCCAGGTGAGAAACCCTTGTACGACTTTACGGAATCACGTAGCGAAGCACTCCTGCCTACCAATCCGTGCAAAGTTTTCCGCTAATATTAATTACCCGTTTTGTGTGCGAACATATCTATTCTTTCTTTTCCAATCTATGCAGAATATGATTAGAATTTAAATAAGACTGTCTAATTAAATAACAGACCAGCCCGGTTCTACGGTGATATCCCTGCCAAAAGCACAAGCTTGGCTCCATTCGCAAGGCTGTACACACGGTTGAAATATTTGTTAATACCTACATAGTACATCCTAGCATAAAGTCCAAGGATGGATCGTTGCACACCTACTTGACGACAGCTTAGGACAGATACTAAAGCTTGACATGTCGTTAGTTCTGGATCGTGGAGAGACATAAACTAAACAAATGTCCGAGGAACCAGCCATTCAACAAAGAGGCATTCGTCAGCTCCGTCATCGGCGTCGTGAACCTCAGGACACGACCTCTCTGATCTGGCACTGGCAAATATAATGGTACCTACCTAGCTGGTGGGAAATACGAGCACTGCCAAAACGCGCTAGACACGACAGTTCGTGCTGAACGGCGAGGGCCGCGATCCTGCTGCATTTATAGGAGACAAGAATGTTCCCGAGAAAAATGAACAGAAGAAAGAGAACAAGACGAAAATGGCCCCCGAGCTACAAAGAAAAAGAAAACAAATATGAATGCAGCAAGAAACACCGATGACCCAACCCAGTAACGCCCAACTCTGTCCCGATATACGTCACGTTCCAGAGTCTCGCAGACAGGTACAGGCTGCTTCAAGACTATGAACGTACGACGGAGTGAATGCGCGGCATCACAAGTTCGTATTGTACTTGGTAAATGCGCGGGAGAAAATAAGAAAAAGAAAAAGAAAACGCCCATCTCTCTGCGTTATCCTCCTGCTTCTAGACGCTTCGGTGTAGCTTCCGACGATGTACTGCCTTACGCGCCGCTCGAAGCCGGAGGAAGAAACCATCGGCATTGCCGTGGACCGAGGCAGACGAATCGGCCAGTACCCGTGCAGCCCTTGACCAGTGGGGTCTAGTGGAAGTAATCCAGGCTGTCGTTGCCTCCAGCTGCCAGGTAGATGGAGCCGCCTAGGCCCTTGCAATGTCGTCAAGGCTATTGTGCGGCGGTATTGGACCGCCTGCTACCGCTGAAGACGCCAAAGTGGACGATGGTCCCTGTCTCGAAATCACGCCGCCATCGAATACCCACGGGCCGGCGTCGTTTCGAGGTGTTATAGGGCCCTCGGGACCAAGATGTGTCAAGTGCCCATTCGAGGCAGGCGAGGGCGTGCGGGTTTGCCGCGGGTCCCTAGGCGGGGAGGGCATGTCGATATCCATTTCCATGACCATAGCGCTCGATGGAACTGGTCTGCGGGCCAGCTCCGCCGAAGGCCTTGGAATTGGCACCGGCATCGAAGTGGCGTGCGATGGAGTGGCGGTGCGAACTGGTGATATTTGCAGCGCGCTGCCGAGCGGTTGAGAAGAGGGGTCTAATTCCCCATGTGCACTCGGAGATCGCATACCGGCTTGTACGGCATCCGAGGATTCATTTTCAACTTCAGCAGGCCCTGCTGGCGGCGGAATTTCAGGCTGATTGGTGGCATCGCCTGGCTGAGCTTCTCTGCTTGACGAAGCCACCACTTCCTCTTCTGAATCCATCTGTTCCCACTCCTCCGGATCCTCGACCTCAGCCTCGAGATCTGCGGCAGCTCGACAGTTGGGACAGATGAATATGGGATACTGGGGCGACATAAGGAGGCTCTTGATGCACTTGTAGTGCCACGTGTGTGAGCACGGGGCCACAAACAAGCATTGACACGGCTGTGCAGCGCGGCTCGTCAGTAACTCTGAAAATTAAGAAGTAGAGTGGAGTCGTTATGCTGCTTACGGCAATCGAGTTTAGACATATCGAACAGTCCTGCGAAGTCTGGCTCGGGCCATTAGGGTCGTTCTTTGTCATGTTTCGCAGCCTCTTGTGGGTCGTCATACTGGAGAAGACGGTCAGAATGTATCCAAGGTAGTACGGGTGCCAGTCAAGACTTGACCTACTTGAAAGCATTAAGCTTATTCTGCCAGCCGCGGTTGAGCTCAAGTCGCATCTTGACGCAGCGAAATATCATCTCCTCGCCACCCTTAAAGTCTATTCCAAGCTGGACGATGTCGCCGTCGTTGATCGGGAAAGGCTTGGATTCTGTGCCGGGAGGGCTCAGTCTTATGTGGTTCAAAAAGGTACCCGATGAGCTTTTGACATCCTTGATGTACCATTTCCCCTCCTCATGCCAAAATTCACAGTGCCTCCTGCTCACGACTTTGCTCTTGAAACCAACTGGAGCGGCCGAGGGCACGTTTATCGGGACGCTTGGTGGCACATCACGCTCAGAGTATCGACCGACACGGATGATTTCGGTGCCCGTTGGTAGTGTCCGCGAAACTGGGGTGAATGAGAGGGATGGGCGCGTAGCCCTGGGATCGCAAAAAGTAGTAAACCGGATTGACGGCATGACTTCTGCGGAAGCCCCGTTCTGGGGGGCGAGCCCGGCCGCATCCGAGGCTGTGGCCGCACGAATCCTCGTCATGGTACCAGCGGTGGTGGTGATGGTGTTGGCGTGATCTGGATTCAACTCGGCCGGCTCAGGTTCTGATGAAGGACTGACCAGGTGGAGCGGCGGGGGCGGCGGAGGGCGTCGTCGAGGAGGCACACTCTGCTGAGTCGACGTGGATAGAACAGTCAGCACCTCGGCTGCATTACCACCGTTTGCTGGGCCGGAAGATATCGGGTTGGATGTAGAATAGGAGTCGAGAACGGCCGGTGATGGGAGAGAAACGAAGCGACGGTGGGTAGTGTCAGATGCACTGTCGCACGACTCGCGGGACAAGAGAAGCGATGCGGACGCTGGTCCTAGCGAGGAGCGATTGCTTCGAGATGTCGTCGAGGTCGGTAGCGGCGTGCTGACAGGAGAGGGGTCCTTTATCGCTGCCGTTGGGGGCGTAAGCGTGAAAGTGATGTCAATCGGAGAAGAAGCCGTGTAGCTGACGGGTCGAGAGAGTTGGAGAACGGGGTGGCTGGTCTTGACCTGCGGCGAAAGGTCTCCAGCGGGCGGGCTGGGGAGGGAAGGCTGTGAGTGGGATGAGTCTGGATGGACGTTGTTGGTGCCCGGATTGCCGTCTGTGCTGGTGGAGTCTTGTTTGTTGGTATCGCGGGTCCAGGCGTAGTCCTTTAGGTAGGAGAAACCAGGCACGCGGCTGCTCCGGTAATGCGATGTTGCTGTACGGATCACAGATGCGGCGGAAGTAGCAAGGGAAGCAGCATGCGAGGGCGAGGACGGGGTCGGTGGCAATGGCGACGATGAAGATGAAGACGAAAAGAACTTGAGGCGGGACAAGCGATGTTGGGTTTGATGATTTTGTTTGTCGGTTGTCGTCGAAGGAGAGGAGGTTGAATAAGGAGGTATGAGGCCTGGCGACAAAAGGGCCGACGTTGAGGTCGGTTGACACGAGTGTTGGATGATCATCAGGGTTCTTTGACGGGTTTTGATGCCCACCCTCGGCTTAGGTTTAGGTGACTTTGAACTGGGCTTCAGCAGGGCTCCAGTGACTCTCCGACTCGTCACTTGCGCTGTAGTGCACTGCACTGTGCTGTACGAGTAGGCAAGGCTATTCCTATTTCCCAATTGCCTTTAGTGGTTGCCTGTTAGAGGGCATTGCCTTGGGTTGGTTGGGGGTGTGCTCTAAAGTGGGACTGGACTTACTGCACTGCACTGACCCTCCACTCCAAACTCTGACGACGACGGGGGGAGCGGG
>JASAOQ010004287.1:47635-61805 GCA_031306065.1 Pseudopyricularia cyperi | reverse complement strand
ACCATATGATGATGCCCTACGTCGTCAATCTCGCTAAAAAGGGGTTGATCAACATGGATAGTACCTTGATTTGCTAATATCCTAAAGGGCTTTTAATTATTATTATTATTTCTCGTTTTCTTTTGCATGCATGTCTCTGCGGGAAGTTTATGACAATAATAATGCGGATCGGCCTCTGGAAAGAGGCCAAGCCATTTTATATACAGTGCGCTAGAACAACATTCATGCTGTCCTACAGTAAACAAGTTTCGATGCCCGGGTCCGTTCTAGCCGTGTTCGCAAATCACAAGAAATTCAAGACTGGCAAGGTAGGTAGGTCGTACTGGTAGCTTGTACATGTTACTATTCCCATTAGGCGCGTACTCGCTTAGAGACTCGGTCGCTGATAAATCATCTTGGTGCTTGCTCGTCGTCTCTTCCTGGGGTTTTCAGGCTGCTTCCAGGCTGGCTGGTCGGGATCAAAGCCCACCAGGCAGTTGACCGTCTCAGCCCCTTCTCCGGCATCTTTGATTTCCGTGCCTACGGGATCCTTCCACCTGCCAGTGAGCTTAATATACCCATCTAGCGCAGAAGTCATGGCCTTCCCCAGGTCAAGCGCCTTGGAAGCCCGGCTGTGCGAGTAGTAGGTCAGGAGCTGGCTCGCCGTCTCTCGATCGCCGGCTTCGATCAGCAGCTTGGCGCTCTTCTCAACCCAGTCAATGTCGCTCCGGCTCCGGTTCTCGAACCCGGACAGCATGCTTGTGACAACGGGGTGGAAGGTGTCCGGCTCCGAGCACACGTAGTAGAGCACCCTTTTGAAGATCCTGCCTGCAAACTCGCTGGCCTCCTGCAGCTCGTAGTCCGGGTTCAGAAAGCTGCTCGACGCCCCGGTGGTCAGGTAGCGGTGCTTGCCATACTCGGCGGGGATGCTTGCGACGCCGAGCCACCATGGGACAAAGGGCGCCGAGACGGACCCTGTGGGCGCGATCCATACCCGCAGCATGTCCCGATCCAAGCCCGCCTTGAGGCTGACCACCTGTCCCTACCCGGCCTCGTCGTCGGCAATGCGCACGTCGCGCACCCGCTCCATCAGCTTCTCCTCGGTGAGCGGCACCATGGCCAGCGTGGCCTCCTCGAGGGCGGCCTGCGACATGAACTTGAAGCCGCCGTCGCGCGCAGTCAGGTTCTCGCCCTTTTCGCCGTAGGCGCCAAAGATGTTGAAGGGCTCGCCGCTGTCAGCGCTCCACCACCCGTGCTCGACCGCGAACGACACAATGTTGGGCGAGCCCATGTAGTTGGAGCTGTTGCTGGTGGCAAAGTCGACGGGGAAGTCCTCAATGTAGCCCGGGTAGAGCACCCGCACGACGTCGGTGCCCAGCTTCTCGGCCGCCCACAGCTTCTTCCCGCCGGCCATCTCCCAAACGACCCAGCCCTCGTCCTTGTCGGCGACCAGGTGCGTGTTGCCGCCGTAGGTCGCCTCGCCGTACTCGTCCATGAGGGTGCCGATGATCTCGACCGCCTCCCTCGCCGTGCGGGCCCTCTCGAGCGCGATCCTGGCCAGATCGCTGTACTGGAGGCCTCGCTGCGGCGTCGGGGTCATCCGCACCAGTTCGTCGCGGTTCTGCGCCCACACGTCCCGCACCGCGACGCCGTGCTCGTTGACGCCGCCGTTGGTCAGCGGCGCCGGGAAGCCCTCAAAGTTCGAGTACTCCATCGACAGGTACCGGAAGGTGTGGTCGACCTGCGGGATGGCGAAGAGCTCACCGGGGATGCTGGCGCGGTCGGTGACGCCGACGACGACGGTTGCGTTGGGCCCGTGGTCGCGCGCTGGAAAGAGCTGGAGCCAGTGCGACGACACCTCCTCGCCCGTGCCGCCCACCATTACGCTGCCGTCGGCCGTTAGGTCCTTGCCGACGTAAAAGGCGTAGCTTGCGGTCGCGGGGCCGGCGAAAGCCGCCGCGGTAAGGATGGCTGCCGCGGTGGTGCTGAAGACTATCATCTTGTGCGAAATATGCGGGATGCGGGGAGGTGAAGATCTGGTCACCAGGTACCCGACAGCGAGAGGGTTCTAGGAGTAGATAAAGCGGACGGGTCAACGATAAATAAAAAAAAAGAAAACCGGGAACCATTAAGCATCTATTGGCCCGGGACGGCGCCGAAACCCACCCGCTAATTTCTGGTGTCGTCCTCCCACCCCCGCCCGAGTATCCATCGGCGTCCAAAAAAACATGGCGATAAGGTTTTACGGTTATCACAATCAGATCCGTCCCAGTCCCGAGCAAACCTCTCCAAGGCGCGACTCTGCGCCCATGACCTGCCAGGCCGCCTGCACCCGCGTAAGCCCAACCAACCTGACCAGGGCTCCCGTCAGGACGAGCACATGCATCCAGTTGTGGCTTTGCCCGAGCATGTCAAACGTCCCGGGGAACCAGCGCTCGGGTACTCTGATGGCATAGACGGCCGATCCGAGGAAGTTGATGCCTGCGAGTCCCAGAAACGACCAGAGACCCATGGCAGCGTCGAGCGCCTGCCACCCCTGCACAGTGAGCCCGTGCATGACTGGCAAGAAGAGGCTGGCGCCGAGAAGGGCGTACATGAGGAAGCGCATTGTTCGGTAGCTTGGCTGTCGAAACCTTGGCTGCAGCGTAAAGATGCCGCACCCGATGGATGCGCCAGTCAGCAGCGCGAGGTAAAAGTTGCGTGTGGTCGCGTCGCAGTAAAAGGCAAAGTGCGCGCCCGAAATGCCAGTTCCCCAGATGACAAAGACGATGCCGAGGTGGTCAAGCTCGTTTCCGAACCTGTGCATCTCCGGGCTGTGGTCCGAGAAGGTGTGGAACGATGTAGAGAGGAGGAAGCAGACTATGACGGCCATGAAGTAGACACCAACGGCCACAGCATCTTGGATTCCGGCTTGGAGGCCGAGTTCCGACTGTGTCAGGAAGCGTGCACAGAGGCCGATGAAGAGGGCGGCCCCAAGCAGATGGGACCAAATGTTGGCTTGACGTTGGAGTCAGAACGCACCCACGTCGTGACAATTAGGGCTCGAGGATCACACGAACCTGTTTCATTGTGTATTTGGAATATGCTCCTTGCCGACCTGATCAAAGAAAATGATGCTCGACGATGGGATAAATTCAACCAGGGATTAGCATGCAAAAAGGGACCCTGAAAACAAGAATCGAGGTCCCGGATCGACGACATACCGATAGCCAGTCAAGATAAATTCGTTATCTCTCTGCCACGGGGCTAATGTACGGGTAAAGTGACCATTAGTACGGGACAAAAGATACCAGTAAACCAAAAAAAAAAAAAAAAAAAGAGAGCGCACACCAATTTCGGCCCATGAGAGCAGTCGTCCCTTGGCAGGCCCCTGATTATTTTTGCCCATAACTTCGAGAACAAGAGTGAAAGCTCAAAGGGTTCGTCCAAAGTATTAGACTAGTATGCCCCCAAGGCGTGAGCTGGTTGCGATGGATAGAGAAGCAGGCCCGGAATCATGGCGGCGCTTATGATGGTTGATGTTATGTAGGTATGTAGATATGTTCCTCGAGTATTCATTCCGGCTTTCCAAGCAGCCTCCCAAAGTTGCCTCGGCACTTTACGATCCCAGCGGAAGAAGGACACTGGCACAGCATTTTTGGAGCGAAGTCCCCGTGTGATCGATGAGCGCCCGGGACCAAATGGTACATGCCAAGACACATGGGATGCATTGACGCGGATATATCCTCAATTGGCCCAGGGGGAGCGTTTACTTTTGTCACATCACATTGATCAGGTCCAGTGCCAACACCTGAAGCCGGAACAGCGTGTTGTCGAACATGTCAAGACCTGGCCGTCCAGCGGTCTCAAACCAAAGAAGGCTCTTGGCTTACATGATGACCTTGCTCGCAAACGTGTCCTGGGAAAACATACACTACAAGGACGTCAGCAGACCCTGCCAGTCGAGAATCGTGACTGGAGTCTACCACCGACCCAGGGCCAGGCCAGCATTAACCATGTCGTCAAGAAACAATCACGCACAATGAAGGCCTACACGACCATTCTCGCTCTTCCCGCCATGGTGGTAACATTCAGCACCCAGGCGCTAGCAACCGCCGAGCAAATAAACCTCGCGGTACGCCGGCAATCTAACCCGGATGGCACACTCATCCCAACGCCCACGCCCACCATCACATCCCACATGGGCGAGGCCCAGATCGCCACTTGCGTTTCCTCCTATTCGGCTCACCTAAGCAGTATAGACTCGCTGCTGCCGCCATACAACTCGTCCACGAGACTTTGGGTGAAATGCCAGTCGCGCTGAGCTCACTCAAGGATAGCTGGGCGTTGAGCGCCATGTCCATACTCGAGGCCAATAACCTTTATCACACCCCGCATGCCTGCAGTGACGTGTATCTCAGCATGAGAAGCTCCTTTAGCGCCAAAGTCAACGGAGCGTCCGCGTCTCGTGCCTGAGCACGCATCGACGAGTACTGCTGCCACTTTTACAACTCCCACCACCGCCACGACTGCGACTGTGGCCGCGACATCTGCCGACACGGGCGCCGCGGGAAGGGGTGGTATTTCCGGAGGCCTCGTTGTTGGCGCAATGGTGGCTGTAGGGTACTTCGGGATGGTGTCATACGAGGTGGCCTCGTTGGTATCTGGGTTTGTTGATGATTGATGATCGTCGTATGGAATAGTCTGAAAATGGGGACTGGGGGTTATTGATAGTCTATTAATATCACGGTTAAGACTAAGCTTTGCTTATGGAATAGGACACATATCTTTGCCACTAGCACTAGCTATCAGCGGTATCGAGGCACACGCTCTCCCAAGCCACGACGGGCCCATGTATCCCCGATTCTTGGACAGGCTGGTCAGAACGTTCCAAAAACGGTCTCAGTAGGCTTACATTTAACCGTAGCGGAGGTTTTACTGCTCGTCCAATGGGCAGCCGAGGGCGGACCAAACTCTATTAGTTGGTGCGCTTCTCACCTTGGCAAACACCACATCTCGGCAGTCCGTATATCTACATTCCAAGCCGACATGGCGAAGCGATTGCTAGGAATTGTCCGGGGTCGCGTCCGGGTACGATAAGTGGCCGAACTCAATGGCTACTCTCGGCCCAAAGTCAAGCGAGCAGCCACGCCTTTCCCCAGAACCTCCGATTTTGGCCGGGACTTGAGGATCCGATCGGGCTCACAGCGGCATTTGTGGGCGTGATGGGGTGCGGAGAATGCTCCTACTTGACCAGACTTTTGCGGTTTTGGTTCATCGCATCTGGAGAGCTGCTGGCCCGGCCTCCTGAGCTCATGGAGTTTCCTGGCGATGCTCTGATGTTCTCTTGTTCGGTCATTTCTGGAGAATCTTATGTGGAAAGTATAGCCGAATACTTTCAGGCACGGCGGGAGCAAGTTTGACATGCCCCTACGAAGCACAGTCAAGATGCAGCTCTTTGCAAAAGACGTTGACTTGCTGGTCTCGGCCGCCACTTGTTTCCGCGCAGCAGTGTGCACTCCCGCCGACCTACCGCTGGACGTCGATCGGGGCGCTCTCCCAGCCCAAGGAAATCTATCTGGCTACTGGCGTACCAGCGGGGCCTCACAATCTTTTCGTACAAGACAACTAGTGACCCTAACGAGAGCCCAGGCGCCCTGAAGCTCTTCACCGGCACCATCATGTCCGGCACCGGGGCCATCGACCAAACCCTGATTGCTGACATCATGAACACGCAGCATTTTGTATAGGGCGGGAACGAAAAGATTTACCGCGCCAGTATGACCATCGGAAACTTTCCGGGAAGCTTTGGGTCTAGTTGTCAAACTGTAATGAGCGGTTCGATCAACCTGTTTGAAGCTGTACAGGTTTACACTATTCGGGGAAATAGCGAGAGCGCCAAGTACCGGAAGGTCGTCAAAACTGTCGGGTCCAAAGGTCGTTATCTCCGCCCTTTCACGGCTTGGAGCTTTGGTGGGTGGCAGCTGGACGCCCCAAGCCGCGACCGGATTCAGCCCGTTCGCCGGCAAAGCGAACAGCGGTGCAACCTAGACCATCAATATCAGCCACGGCGATCTGATGCGAAGCAACTCCGCCCAGACTATTACCATCGACCCTTGCAACCTTCACCTATTGTATCAGGGCCGCGCCCTAAACTCTGTCGAGGATTACTGAAAGTTTCCATATCGTTCGGGACTGCCGAAGCTTCAGCGCCGAAGAAGTTGTAGCTGGTCGGTCACCGGCTGAGGTTTGTAGGAGCCGATGAAAGCTTCCATACCTCCTGGAAGCTTCAGCGCTGCAGAATTTGTAGGATCAGGTTGGTGTGTTGGGTTCGCCGCCGGATGAGGTTTGTTGAAGCGGAGAAAACCATGGGAGATGAGATGGAAGACAGAATGTGTTGACCAAAGTAATGTTAATGAATGCTATCCAGCTCTGCTCGTTTCTTTACACTGCAGTCCAAGCTTCCATCTCTGACGCCAGAGCTAGCACAAACGCTGTCTGCACTGATCCTACTGGCATGGCGCCGTCTTGCTAACGCCTGCTCCTGCGACAATGGTACGTCTGTGTCCTTGGAGCCGGTATACAAGTCTTTGGGCTAGAAGAAATCAGAAAAAATCCTAGTTCCAAAATAGTTCGGTCCTAGAACACGGTGCAAGCGTTTATCGTCTGGTTCGCCCGGTATAGAGGAGAGATGGGACGACAGGAGACTGGCGGCCTTGTTTCCCTCCCCCTTATTTTTTCTTCTAAATTCCCCTCTCTTTAGACTTTTTCTTCTTCTGGCTTCTCTTCTACTTTTGTTCTTGTAGCTTTTTTCTTACCCTTTTTCTAGCCTTTTCCCAACCATTTTCACCCAGTCATTTTCACCAATGCAAGCCACTAGGTTATTTGTTTTTGTGCTAAACATGCACCTCTAGAGTCTATGCCATCCAGGTCCCCGTCAATACCAACAGACAGACCAGCCTTGCCGGAAAGGGTGAGTGATGTTGCCAAGGTTCCATGAAAGATATAGCTGCCCATTAAGGTAGCAAGACTGAGAACAAAAGATGCCTGCACTTTTAACGTATATGCCCTGTCCACAGACCTACGGATCGCCGCATGGGTGTGTTTATAGCGTGCCCCAGGCTTGGTCCTAGTCTGGTGTACAAATACCAGGCCTAGTACACCGGCGACCTACCAACGCTAGATCCGACGTGCTTCACGCAGCGAGACTCAGCTCGGTGTCAAACCTGTGGCCGATGTATTTTCGTCACCGGCGGCTGTTTTGGCCTGCTCTTCCCCGGGCCTGTGCCAAACCAACGTAATCTGCAATGACGAAGGCTTTGATCCCGATGCGGTGCATGCATGTCTTGTCTGGTCTCCTCACATTTCCCTAGCTCTGCCAACTTGTCCACACGCCCGAGCGCCTCGAAACAGGCTGTCCCGGTGACTTAGATAAAATAAAGCCACCGCCCCACGAGGGAGGTCGAACTCTCTCGGCTTTAAAGTTGTCATTTTGACTCTGGTCTTGCGAAAAATAGTGTCCGTTGCCCTGGGGTTGCTTCTGTCACTGCCGTCAATATTGTGTTGGTTGTAGCTAGCTTTGCACAGTCAAGGTTCTTCTCGTTTGTGTTCCCCCCTTTATATTGCTTCTCCCCAGCCTGCTTTTCGAAATTGCTCCCCAACTTCCCATCATGCCACTTTGCTTCTGTACCCGTCCTACGGTCTGAGCATTTCGTATTTCCATTGAAACATCGCTGCGTTGCCTTGGTTTCAGCTTCTCTTCGAGATTCTAGCTTGACCAATATAATCAATCACCCAAGAAGACAGGGAAAATGCCCAGTTCCAAGCGAAGCAAATCCCTCGCGAGCCAAGGGCTTCGACGCGTCTTCTGGCTGCCCGGAAGCCGTGACAAGTCGGCTTCCGCCCAGTCAGTCAAGTTCGTCGACCCGTCACCGGACCAAGAAGACGCAAAGCGTCAGGCCGAACGTCATCTGGCTGTCTCGGAATTCTTGGCCAGTGACCGCAAGGTATCAATCACCACCCCCGCCAGCGAGCCGGAGAAGCGGGAGATCATCAGCCGGAGCAACACCTGCCCGGATCTCACCGCGGATGGGAACCAAAAGGACACTCCGCTCTCCGCTCGAAGATACAAGGACTCAAAAGCCCACAACCAACTACACATCAAGCTGCCATCGAGGTCTGCAACACTCGGTGATATAACTACCGAGATCACCACCACAAGCATCAAGCCCAAGGGCAAGAACACAAAGACTGCCAGCGTACCACCAACACCATGCCTCAAAGGATCGACTCTTCCCGCCAAAGATGCAGCGGACAGTGACACAGAATCACGACCCAAATCACGCGGAGGCAAATCACTATACCAAACCCCAGGATGGAACCTCTTCCGCACGCAATGGTCCTTCTCGACCAAGGCCCAGACAGACGACAAGAAGGAGTCACGTCTTTCGAGAAGCCTCGTTCTCGAGCCCACACAAGGAAGGCCGCTGAGCATGTGCGAGAGCCCAAGCTACATTCACCCCGCACACACCCCGATAAAGGGAGCATTCTCAAGTATGCCCACCTCGGCACCCCGATCGAGACGCCATAGCCGCAACGGAAGCTACGGATCATGGGTCCACACACCAGAGTCGGCCTCGGCAGACAGTGCCGGCATGGCCGACAGCCTCGCCTCACTCACAGCTCAGACTTCGCTCTCAAGCACCAACAGCCGTGCAGACTCGAGCGATGTCAATCTCAACCGGAGGTATGAGACTGTCCCGGACCACAAGGTCCCAGCCTGGTACATCAAGAGCAGAAACATCAAAAGCAACGACAGGAGCCCCACCGAGGAAGCAAGCAATCCACACTTGGCGATGCTGTGTGCCAACTGCAAACGTGTGGACATGGACTCGCTGCTTCGACAAGCTCCTATGGAGTCGATACCCAGCCCTCGAGACTTCATTGTGCTGGGCCCCCTTTTAAGCCTGATGATGAGGAGGCAATGCGGGTTGTGCCAGCTCGCGGCTCGAGTCATCGCTCGCGACGCCACTCAGAATCTCGGAATGACCAAGACAGCCGAGAACAACAACGAAGACAACGACGGCGCCTCAATTGATCCGGCGTCTGCGGTTGTCCCCCTGCTGGAGGAGACTTACTACCTGTCCCCCGCACCCCTTCGAGCGCCCGGTCGCAGCCCAGCCCTTTACTTTTTCTCCAGCAAAGACATCACAGAGCGAAACTGGCCACGGAGGACCATGGCCATCCGACCCATCGAGACATCCGAGAGCAACGACGAGTCGGGAGCTACCACTGGCAGCAGCAAGAGTAGTCAGTCTGCCGGGTGCAAAAACAGCCGCCTCCTGCGGGCACCAGGAGAAATGGACTTTGACTGGATCCGCGACAAGCTTCGGGATTGCGAGGACTGCGTGGGACCGATTACCAGCTCGACCGTCCTCGTGAGGCGGGATCCCCAACTTGTCGTCAGGGCCATCGACGTCATGCAGATGTGCGTCGTCGACATGACCGATTACGACAGCTACGTCGCCCTCAGCTACGTGCCGGAGGAGCAAGCCGAAATGCCACTGCTCCTGCGGCCCAATAACGAAGCGTCTCTACGCCACCCCAAGGGTCTGCTCAACTGCTGGGACAGGGTGCCCAAGACCATCCAGGATGCCATCAAGCTGGTGCGCGAGATCGGGGAGCGCTACCTTTGGGTCGATGCACTTTGCGTGCTGCACGATCACCTGGGCCAGCAGTCGGAGAACATCCGCCAGGCCGGTCGCATCTTCCAGGACAGCGTGCTGACCATCTGCGCCTGCTGCGGTGACGACGCCACCCACGGCCTTCCAGGGGTCGAGCCAGCGTCGCGATCAAACACGCGACAGATTGTTGAGATGGTTGGCGGTCACACGTTTGGAAGCGTGTTCCGGGGAGCCAACTGCGAGGATTACGGAGTCGCGCAGAGCCAGTGGCGTGCCTGCGCTTGGACACTGCACGAGCAGGTCCTCTCACGGAGGAGGCTCCTTGTGACGGACGAGTGCGTGACTTGGTGCTGTGGTCACGGTCAAGTCGTGGAAGACGAGGCCGGCGGATCGTGTTGCAACCCTGTAGTCGATCTCGGCGCCACTCCCGGCGCTCACCTCCTCGACCGGCTCGCATTCGAAGCCAAGGTCGACAACAACACCACCGAGGTTGTCGCCAGCCAGCACAGCAACATGGACGCATACGCTCGTACCGTTTTCGAATACACCCGTCGCGTGCTATCCGACGAAAAAAGCGCAGAGCGAGCTGTCAAGGGCTTGTTGGTTCACCTCGAGCCTGCTTTCAAGGGCGAGTTCTTGTTTGGACTTCCCGACACCGAAATCGGCGCTGCTCTCATGTGGTCGCCCATCGGTCCTTCAACGAGACGACGTGACCCGGCCACGGGTAAGCCCCTCTTCCCCAGCTGGAGTTGGCTAGGCTGGACCGGCCAGGCCGCGTACCCGTGGCTGGTCGAGCGATCCATGCCCATGTCGGAGGAGGCCGGATCGCCGCTTTTGTGGCAGAACATGGCCAGGAAGATCAAGGACCCGCACGACGAGTGGTTCACCTGCGACGACTACCGACTCAATGCCCTGCCTCACGCCAACCACATGCAGATGACGCAGGGTGTCGCCGCCAGATGGTGCGAGCACGCCGAGGATGGCTGGACGTATGTCGATAAGAACGACAACGAGGCCAGCATCGGCGATCAGCCGGGCAGGTGGCTGCACCCTGTGATCGAGGCGCCCAGATCCGGAAGAATTCATCGGTTCCTGGGACAGAACGACAGCAAGCTGCGCTTCCGCACCCTTTCTGCAAAGTTCGGACTGGAGCGGCAAGTCCGCCTGCGGAAGGATGCATTCAAACAGATTGGAGGTACGGAGCAGCGGGTGCACATTGTACGAGTCCTCAACAGGCGTGGGTTCGCTTGCGGCTACGTCTACTGGCCATCGGACCAGGTCTTGCCGAACAAGCCAAATGCTCCAGCCAACGCCAGGACCACCCACGAGTTCGTCGTCCTGTCTCGCGCCGGTGCCAAGTCGGACCCCCGGATTGGCCAGGAGCTGCTCCACGCCACGCCTCTGAGTGAACTCAGCAAGGTCTACTCGATGGACTACCTCGTGGGCGGTGGAAGACACCGGCTGCGGCCGACAACAGGAGACGGCTCGGATGGAATGAGGGAGGATGGCCGATTTGGGCCCGTCATCGACGAGGCGGCTCACTTCGACACGCGTCTATATGACCCCAGCACGCCTTGGGGTCTGTTCAACGTCATGATGATCCAGTGGAAGCAGATCGAGGAGAACGGAGTCCGGACCGAGGTTGCCGAGCGGGTAGCGGTTGGAAGGATTCATGTGGCGGCGTTCATGGACGCTTGGCCTGTTGATACGAATATTGTATTGGGTTGAAAAGGGATTTTGTTTTTGTGCTTTGGGACGAGGAAAAGGTTACTACATATTTGGGCATGGAGCTTGGTGTCAGCGGGTTTTTTTTCCCTCTTCTTATCAGCGAGGCATGGTGGCGATAGATCGTACACCCTATTGTATTATTGTTAAGTCCTAATGGCGGAAACGAGAACATGGTGTCAATTGATCACTGTTGGATATCACGACGACTTGTCACCCACTCAAACAGTGAATGGCAACGGGAGACATCTCGTCCCTGGCCGGCATTCTTCCGATACGCAAGAAATCATGTCAAGCGTTTCTCCTGCTGCTCCTCGACTGTGCGCTCGCCCACCACACCCTCCTGTCGCTCCATGTCGGTCGTCTTCCTGCCTCGCTTGGTAAGCATGTTTCGTATATCGTCACGGAATCTCGTCGGAGGTGTCGTGAATTGGGCTTCATAGTTGTCAATAATCGGCTTGTCCCAAACTAGGTCGGCCTCGTGCGGCTTGACGATCTTGGTTCGCCGGAAAATCTTCCAGGCCGTAAAGGTGAAGATGCCAACGAATATCATGAGGTAGTAAGAGAAAAACGTCAACGTGTCCCAGCGACCGGGCAGGAGCGTCGTGTATCCAAACGAGGCCACGACCAGCGTCATAAAGACAAAGGCAATGTATGCGCAGTACGGCTGGAAGTAGCCGTAATACGGCAACGTCTTGCGGTCTAGTCCCTGGGCCTTGCAAGCCCGGTGGAAGAAGGCATAGGTGACACACATTATGGCGTAGTTCATGATCTGGGCCGCCTGGGTCAGCGACTGGAGCCAAGTCACGACCTGCGCCGTGTTATTGGACACCTGGAGCAGTGACAAGAACGGGAAGATCATGACAAGGGCAAACGCGTAGATGGGGATGCCGTTCTTCATGCACTTCCTAAAGACCGCGGGGGCCTGGCCGTCGAGAGCCAGGCCGTACAGCGACCGCATGGCGCAGTAGGTGTAGGCGTTGCCTGCGCTGAAGATGGAGGTGCACAGAAGCGCGTTGACAATGTGCGGCAGCACGCGGATTCCCATGACCTCCATGGCGATGACGTAGGGGGATCCGTCGGCCGTGCCCGCGCCCGCGTTGGCGAGCTGCCCGTTGTCGTGACGGAGCACAATGGAGACGGCCAGGGCGCCACCGATGAAGAAGAAGCCGAAGCGCCAGTAGACCGTCTTGAACGCCTGCTTGAGGTAGATGCGCGGGCGCATGGCCTCGCCCGCAATCATGGAGATGTACTCGGGCCCGACGACGGTGAAACCGGCCGAGTAGACGGCAGCCAGGAAGCCCTGGAACCTGCCCAAGTCACCCTCTCCGATATACTCCTTGAAGGCCGACACGACCATCCAGTTGCGGAAGCCGTAGGCGTCGTTCTGCGGGTTGCCACCGACCATGGTGACGAATGTGAAGCAAAAGACGATGACGATCAGGATCAGCTTTCCGGATGCAAGCCAGAACTCGGCCTCGCCAAAGTAACGGACCGCGACAACGTTCAACATCCCGTACAAGGCAATGCAGACCAGACATACGGCCACGGCTGGGATGTCGTCGCGCCAGAAGGTGAGGACCAGGTTGAGGGCCGAGATCTCAAATGGGATGAGGAAGGCCTCGTAGAGAAAGAAGTTCCAGCCGGCCATGAATCCAAACGCCTCGTCGACCCACTTGCCCGCCATGCGAATGAAGGAGCCAGTGACGGGCATGTAGACACACATCTCGGCCATTCCATTGTTGACCAAGCCCAGCATCAAGGCGTACAAGGTGTAGCCGATGAAGAGCGACGCGGGACCGCCCCGCTGCAGACCCGTTCCGATGGAAACAAACAGGGCGGTGCCGATGGAGCCCCCGATAGCGATGAGCTGGAGGTGGCGGTTGGTCAAGCGACGTTGGAGCTGGTCGGTGTGTCCTAACGCGGCAACGGATGCTGCCGTGCTGTGCGTACTGACGCCCCTTGTTGATTGCGACTCAGATGTCGAACCCTCCTGCTTTGCGGAGACGGAGCCGTTGAGGCGACTGGGCTCAATGGTGTCCGCCATGGCTGCGTGGCACGGCGCTACCAGTGCAGAAGAATCGAAATGGTTTAGACTATCGGCGGCAACCAGGAGGTCTAGTTCACTGGGCTGTTGAGGATTTTGGTCGCCGGACCGCCGATGTACTGTGGGCAGAGAGGTAGACTGTTCTCGAGAAGTGGTATAAAAGGAGATTATTGATAGACCAAAGGTAGTAGCAGTAAGAGGAGAAGGGAGGGAAGCGACTTGGGGGGACGGGAAAGCCCCAGGGTCTTTCTAGTCTGTAGAGGGCTGGGTTGGATCGGGAGGAAAAAATCTACCCCATATGTTCTGCGTACCATATAAGTAGAGGGCAGGGGACGGCAGGGAACTGCAACATTTGTATAGGCCAAGACATTGAAATATCCACTACTGCGCGGAGATTTCTGGAGATACTGACGCCTGCGTCGCAGGTATTTAAGAGAGGCGAATCCAACGGGTATGGGCGGGCCGATCAAGTTGTAGGAATATACAGATATAAACACACATATCTACATAGCTCCATGATAATAGTCTAGTCTAGTTACTACACCTGCTACATATCTCATAGGCACTCGGCCGCGGAAACACTCGAAGCTCGACCGAATAATTTCGCGACACCATAACCAGGCACATTCACCCCGCCGCACTGTTCTCCGGACCGTGATGCAGTGGGAACCGACATGAAAGTTCACAGTATATACTTGGCACTAGTCGTGTAGAACTAGGGTACCCGGTTGGTGATGCCCTCCGAACCGGGGTGTGG